>PVKU01001902.1:0-261292 GCA_004027475.1 Anoura caudifer | reverse complement strand
GTATATGTTTACAATGTTTATAACTTCCTGGTGGATTCTTTCCTTTGGAATTATGAAATGACCTTTTTATAGGTCATTCTTTGTCTCTTTTTATGGCCTTTGTTCTGAAGTCTATTTTGCCTAATGTAAGTATTGCTACCCTGGCCTTTTTTCCCTGTCCATTTCCTTGGAATGTTTTTTTCCAACCCTTTACTTTCAGTCTGTGTAAGTCTTTTGTTCTGAGGTACATCTCTTGTAGGCAGCTTATGTGCAGGTCATGTTTTCTTATCCATTCAGCTTCTTATGTCTTTTGATTGGAGTGTTTATTCCATTTACAATTAAGATTACTACTGATAGGTATTATTAATTGCAATTTTTCCTATTGTATCTGTGTTCCCCTCTCTCTCACTCTATACCTCCATCTTCTTAAAGCAGTCCCTTTAGTATTCCTTGCAATGTTGGTCTGGTGGAGGTGTATTCTTTTAGCCTTCTTTTGTCTGGGAAACTCCTTATTTCACCTTCCATTGTAAATGACAGCCTTGCTGGGTAGAGTAGTCTTGGTTGCATGCCTCTGCTTTTCATTATTTGGAATATTTCTTGCCATTCCCTTCTGCCTTGTAGTGTTTCTGTTGAGAAATCTGCTGCTTGCCTTATTGGAATTTCCTGGTATGATACTATCTGTTTCTCCCTTGCTGCTTTTAAGATTCTCTCTTTGTCTTTCAAATTTGGCATTTTAAGTATGATGTGTCTTACTGGGACTCTTTGCTTTCATCTTAATTGGGACTCTCTGGCTTCCTGGACTTGCCTGGCTTTTCCTCTCTCCAGGTTAGAGTAGTTTTCTGTCATTATTTTTTCAAACAGATTTTCTATCCCTTGTTCTTGTTCTTCTCTTTCTGGTATTCTTGTGATTCAAATGTTTTATGTTTCATATGGTCCTAAAGTTCCCTTAAGGTTTCCTCATACTTTCTGAGTCTTTTTTCATGTTGTTGTTCTACCTGGGTTTTCCAGCTCACCGATATGGTCCTTTCCTTCACTCAGCCTGCTTGTCATTTCTTCTAGTGTAATTTTCAGTTCAGATATCATATTCTTCGTGTCTTCCTGGTTCTTGTTTATATTTTCAATTTCCTTTCATGTTGTTGTAATTCCCACTGAGTTCCTTGTAGTTCCCACTGAGTTCCTTGTAGTTGCCACCAAGTTCCTTGAGCATCCTTATACCCATTTTTTAAAAAAATTCTGTGTCTGATTGGTTGCTTGCCTCAAATTTATTTAGCTCTTTAACTGGGGTTCTTCCATTCCTTTCGATTGGGGGGGCTCTTTCTTTTTCTCTCCATTTTAGGTGACTGTTTTTGTTTGCTTCTGCATCTCAGGGTGCTCCACTTTGCCTGCCTGTGTTCATGGGGTGGCCTTCTGTGGTAGGAGTCCTGTGGGATTCATTGGTGCCATGTGTTTGATCTCCTTGTCTGGCTGTTCTAGGGCTGTTCTTTCTTCCATTTGTGTGGGCTCTCTTGTTGTACTTCAGCTTTCCTTGTTGGTGGTTTCTTTGTTGGTGGGTTTTCCCCTCCAGAGGGCTTACTGGTGGTCACAACTCCCACTTTGTTCTGTGTTCTGTTGTACAGGTGTTGGTTAACATGCAGTATTACCAGACCACTAAACCTACACCAGCAAAAAGGTCACCCCTCTCACATCAGCAATGTCAAGAACAATTGAGCAAAGATTAATAAAGCTGAAGGGAGAAGATGGATAGTATAAGATATGAATGACAAAGGGAATATGAGATGTCTAAAAGAGGGGGAAATGTTATTGAGTGGTAAGAGGGAGGAGAATTGATAAGACTACGGATAGATCCGAGATGAGGAAACAGAGAGAACAAAACTAAAACATATGTAAAACACGAAAGGGTGGTGGGAACAATGGGGTAAGAAAAGGGAAGAGTATAACATGAGGTTTGATGTATAATTGAAAAGATATTAGGCCAACAGGATAAAAATTGTATAAATACCACAATGGGGTTGATAGCAATGACAGCTGAATGAAGTTTAATAAACATGAAATGGGAGTAAGAATATTGTACAATAGCAAAAAGTGAATATGAGCTGTCAACCATAAGGAAAATTGATTTTGAGATGATGGGAGAAGCAAACTAATAAGAGGAAGGAGTAAGACTCAGGTTGAGAGAGCAAATAAAGATGAAATAAAATTCATCACCCAACTGATCAGGGGCAGGAGGAAGGTGAAATGGAGTGAGACAGAAGGGGAGTATTCTGTGGGATTTAAAGTATAAACAAATAGTGAACAAATAGGAGTTCTGTTGGAGAAATACAGCAGTGACCGTGGTATTTCACCCAACTAGCCACTGTTTATAACAGTGAGAAGAAATAGGACTCTAATAAGAAGTGGCAAAGAGTGTGAGCTGACTTAAGAAAGCAGAGTGCTTATGCGAGGTTAGATGGAGGAGAAATCGTGAGAGTAAGGGATAGGAATATGGCTCAGTGTGAGAGAAAATAAAGTTTACCACAACAGTAGTAAAGCTCAAGAAGATGGCTAAATGGATTAAGACCAGGGAAGGGTGCTGTGTTGGATTTGGAATAACAATATGATAAAAAACATATATGATAAAAAACATATAACCTGAATAAAAAGAATAAACACTAAAAGGCCAAAAGTAGTGAGTTATTTGGAAGATTAATAAAATGAAAGAAGAAAAATTAAAATGCAGTATGAAAGCTAAAACAAAGAAACAAACAAAAAAAACAAAAATAAAGAAAACATACTGGTTCTGATGAAAGGCAAGGTGAAATTTGTCTCAGCTGTTGGTGTTCTCCTTCTGATTTCTTTCTGCATCTGTCTCTGGTGTTCTCTCAGCTCCAGGTCTTATAGTCTTACTCTTGAAAAACAAAAGCCCCTGTTGGCTGTCAAGCCTACCTAGTAGATTTTTCAGGTCTTCTTGGCTCCTGCAGTCAGTGGGAGATTGGACTCCGTTTTCCCTTTCCAACTGTTTGCAAGGAAGGGGGCTCAGTCTGGACTACAGTAATCAGTTGCCCAGTTTCCAGCCCACACCCTCAGAGCACTGTGTGGCTTGCACTGTCTTCTCTGCATAGTTGTGCTGGGCTGGCGCTGATAAACCACCTCGCTTTGCATCCCTTTGATCAATCCTCAGGTGCACTGAGTGGGACCAAATAGCACCCACAATCCTCCTTCCTGGTTGGCTGGGCAGCTGCACACAAGGTATCTGCCCAGCATACATAAGTTCAAATTTTGAAAGCAGTCTGTGTGGGTGCTGCTGCTATGAGCCATTGCCTGGCTTTCTACTCTCTGGCAAGTCCAGAGTCTTATCTCAGTCATGGCCAGTCGTGGACCACCTTTTCTTCCAGCTCCAGGTGCCACCAAGGTCCACCCCCCCCCGCACTGTCATGGCCTGCAACCGCTGTACCAGCTTGGGTGCATCGCCAGCTATGTGTGTACTTGCTGCCTTCCCCCTTCACCCAAGAGACTTTAGGCATTAAGTCTCTCCTGGGATTTATCTGCCCTGGGAGGGGAGGGAGCCACTAGGCTGCTATCACTGACCTGGCTCTCTTCTATGCCCATGCTGCAGCCACAGTTTCTGGCTCCACACCAAGGGACTTTCCCTATCCACCTATAAAACCACCCATTTTGTAGCATCCTCTGCATATTTTGACTTCCACACTTCATACCAACTAAGATTCTGTTGGCTGTTTACTTTGTCTTTCAGAAGATTAGCTAAGTGTCCCAGTTGGGGGCATAAGCAAGTGGGCTTAGCCTCCACCCACTTTACCACCACCTTCTCTCCTGTAGTTTCTTTTCTTTTCTTTTTGTAATTTTCTATCCAATTTTCCCAAACCATTTATTGAACAGACTGTCTTTACTCCATTATGTGCTCTTGCCTTCTCTGTCAAGTAATAATTGACCATAAATGTGTGGGTTTATGTGTGAGTTTCTGAGCTCTCTGTTCTGTTCCACCGATCTCTATGTCTGTTTTTTTAAAAATGTTTTATTTATTTATTTTTAGACAGAAGAGGAGGATGGGAAAAGAGAGGGAGAGAAACATCAATGTGTGGTTGCCTCTCACACACCCTCTTACTGGGACCCTGGCCCACAACTGAGAATTGAATTGGCGATCCTTTGGTTCACAGGCCCACACTCGATCCACTGAGCCACACCAGCCAGGGCTGTGCGTCTGTTTTTATAGCAGTACTGTGCAGTTTTGATTTCTATGGCCTTGTTATATAGTTTATTTTCAGGTAGCATGATTCCTCCAACTTTACTCTTCTTTCTCAAGATTGCTGAGTCTATTCAAGGTCTTTTTTGGTTCCGTATAAATTTGGGGGATATTTCTTCTAGATCTGTGAAATATGCCATTGGTATTTTAGTAGGAATTTCATTGAATCTGTAGATTGCTTTGAGTACTATGGATGTTTTAATGATGTTAATTTTCCCATCTATGAACATGGTATATGCTTCCACTTATTTGAATCTTTCTTATTTTTTTCTTCAATGTCCTATAATTTTCCACGTACAGGTCTTTACCTCCTTGGTTAAATTTTTTCCTAGGTGTTTTATTTTTTTGTTGTCATAATAATTAATGAGATTGCTTTCTTAATTTCTCTTTCTGATAGTTCATTATTACTGAACTGTATAATAATGAAACTGGTGGTGTATAAAAATGCCACCAGTTTCTGAATATTAATTTTGTGTCCTGCTACTTTGCTAAAAATTCATTTATTATATCCAGTAGTTTTTGGTGAAATCTTCCATGTACAATATTGTATCATCTGTGAATAATGACAATTTTAATTCCTATTTTTCAGTTTGGATGCCTTTCATTTCTTCTTGTCTGATTGTTTTAGCTAGGACCTCCAGTACTATGTTGAATAAGCAGACATCCCTGTCTGTTTTTGATCATTGGGGAAACCCAATTAGTTTTTGACCATTGACTATGACATTGGCTGTGGGTTTGTATATATGGCCTCTATTATGTTGAGGTATCATCCCTCTATTCCCACTATGCTGAGAGTTTTTATCATTATTGGGTGCTGGATTTTATTGAATGCTTTTTCTGCATCTTTGTATATGGCCATGTGATTTTTGTCCTTCATTTTGTTTATGTGATGTATCACACTTACTGGTTTGTGATATTGTACCAACCTTGCATCTCTGGAATAAATCCCTCTTGATCATGGTGTGTGATCCTTTTACTGTATTGCTGAGTCCAGTTTGCTAGTATTTTGTTGAGAATTTTAGCATTGATGTTCATCAGGGATTTAGCCTATAAATTTGTTTGTAACATCTTTATCTGGTTCTGGAATTACCATAGTGCTGTTCTCGTAAAAAGAGCTTGGAACTGTTCCCTCTTCTTGAATTTTTGGAATGGTTTGAGATGGATAGTGTTATTTCTTCTTTGAATGTTTGTTAAATTTCACCTATGATGTCATCTGGTTCAGGACTTCTGTTTGCTGGCAGTTTTCCAATTACTACTTCAATTTTATTAGTTGCAATTGGTCTATTCACATTTTCTGATTCTTTCTGATTCAGTTTTGGAAGACTTTATGTTTCTAGGAAATTATCCATTTTTCCCAGGTTATCCAGTTCATTAGCATATATTTGTTCATAGTATTTCCTTATAATCCTTTTTATTTCTATGATGTCAGTTGCTATTTCACCTGTTTCATTTCTTATTTTGTTTGTTGGGTCCTCTCTCATTTATTCTTAATAAGTCTGGTTAAAGGTTCATCAATCTTGTTTATGTTTTCAAAGAACAAGCTCTTAGTTTCATTGATCTTTTGTATTTTTTTTTTTCGTCTCTATGTCATTTATTTCTGCTCTGATCTTTATTATATCCTTCCTTCTACTTTGGGCTTTATTTGTTGTTGTCTTTCTAGTTCTTTTAGGTGAAGGGTTAGATTGTTTATTTGAAAATTTTCTTGCTTATTTAGGTAGACCTTTAATGCTATGTACTTCTTTTTCAAGACTGTTCTCACTGTGTCCCATAGATTTTGGGTTGTGTGTTTATTTTCATTTGTTTCTAGGTAATTTTTCATTTCCTCTTTGATCTCATTGTTAATCCATTCATTGGTTAATAACATGCTATGTAGCCTCCATGTGTTTCAATTTTTTTTTTATTGTAGTTGAATTCTAGTTTCATACCATTGTGGTCTGAAAAGATGTTTGACATGATTTAAATGTTCTTGAACTTGTTAAGACTTACTTTGTGTCCTAATATGTGGTCGGTCTTTGAAAATGTTTTGTGGGCACTTGGAAGAATGTATATTCTGCTGCTTTGGGATGAAATGGTCTGTAAATATCAATTAAATCTACCCAATCCAGTGTGTTGTTTAAGGTCACTGTTGCCTTGTTGATTTTTGTTTGGAAGATCTATCCGTTGATGACAGTGGGGTGTTAAAATCCTCTACTATGACTGTATTGCTGTGGGTCTTTCCCTGAATGTCCACCAAGATTTTCTTTATATGTTTAGGTGCTTCTGTATTGGTATGTAAATATTTACAAGGGTTATATCCTCTTGTTCAGTTGATCCCTTTAGTATTCTGTAGTGACCTTCTTTGTCACTTGTTGTGGCTTTTGTTTCATAGTCTGTTTTGTCAGATATAAATATTGCTACCCCAGCTATTTTTTTTTGTTTGTTTCCATTTGATGGAATATTTTTTCCATCCTTCACTTTCAGTATGTAGGTATCTTTTGTTCTGAGGTGGGTCTCTTGCAGGCAGCATATGTGTGGTTCTTGTTTGCTTATCCATCCAGCTACCTTACGTCTTTTGACAGGACCATATAATCTACTTACATACAAGGTTATTATTGATAGATACTTATCAATGTTTATTGCCATTTTACTCTGTATACCTATATTCCTCTCTCTCTCAATTTCTTTTTTTCTTTCTTCTTTTCTTGAAATGCTGGTTTGGTGGTAATGAACTCCTTTAGGTTGTTTTGGTTTGTTTTGTTTTTGTTTTTCTATCTAGGGAGCTATTTATTTTGCCTTCAATTATAAATGATAGCCTTATTGGACTGAATAGTATCGGTGTAGGTCCTTGCTTCTCATCACCCTGACTTATTTTATGCCAGTCCCTTCTGGCATGAAATTTTTCTGTAGACAAATCATCTGACAGCTTTATGGGAGCTCCTTTGTAGGTTACTAATTGCTTTTCTCTTGCTGCTTTTAAGATTCTCTGTTTTTAATCTTTAGCATTTTAATTATGATGTGTGTTGGTATGGGCCACTTTGGGTTCTTGATTGGCACTGTCTGGTGCTTCCTGAATTTGTGTGGCTTTTTCCTTCACCAGCCTAGGGAAGTTTTTAGTCATTATCTCTTCAAACAGATTCTCTATCCCTTGCTCACCTTCTTCTCCTTCTGGCAGCCCTGTGATATGGATGTTGTTATGCTTGATGCCCCAGAGGTTTCTTAGACTTTCTTCATTTTTTAAAATTCTCTTTTCTTTTTGATGCTGCACTTGAACGTATACTGTTATCTTGTCCTCAAAATTGCTGATTTGGTGCTATTCTTCATCTAAACTGCTGTTGATTCCTTCGAATGTAGTCTTCACTTTAGACATTGTATTGTTCATTTCTGATTGGTTCTTTTTATGGTTTCTATGTCCTTTTTAATGTTTATTATCTCTTTAAGTTGTCTCTAAGATCACCTGTTCTTCCTATAAGGTCCTTGAACATCCTTATAACTATTGTTTTAAACTCTACATCTGGTATTTTGGTGGCTTCCATTTCATTTAATTCTTTTTCTGGGGATCTCTCTTATTTCATTTGGGTCATATTTCTTCTTTTCATTTTGTCTTTGTGTATTAGATAGATCTCTTAGACTCCCAGACTTGTTATGATGGCTTTTTGATGAAGGTATCTTGTTGGGTTCAGTGGCCCAATCTTCTAGATCACCTGATCTCCACACTCCAGGAATGTTCCTTGTGGATTATGTGCACCTTCCCATTGTGGTTGAGTCTTGAATGGTGTTGAACCTTTCATAGGTGGAGTTAACCGTTCCTTCAGGATGGTTTAGTAGAAAGATAAACCTTGATCACCACATATGAGGTGATGTCCAGGGGCCACCCCACCAAGGCAGAGTTGTTCCCAGCAGAATCTGGTGCCTGCTGAAATCCCCCTTTGGGTGTGCCTCTTGTGTGACTAGTGGGGTCTAGCTCTGGTGCGGTCTAAAACCCACTGTTGGTTGTGTTGCTTCTGGGTCCACCTAGGCAGGGTTGAGGTACAGGTCAGTGTCAGACATTGTATGTAATTTGCCTAGGGCTACCTGTCTGGAGCTACCACACTGTTCACTCTTTGTGCCTGTATCTGTTGGTCTTTGGTGTGCATGCAAGGGCCCAATTTATGTATGTGGTTGGATTTTTCCTGCTTAGCACTGGCGGCAGATCTGGAAAAGAACCTAAGCTCCTTGAGGTCTGCCAGCACTTGTCAGCTCCTCCTCCTCCTGCTGAGGTTGCCGGGTCCTTCGGAGCTTTCAGAAGAAAGACTATAGAGTAGGCCCAAGCTGGATGCAATCCACAGACCCTTCCACAGGTTGTGAGCTTGGCCTGGCAGGGCAACAGACAGGGCTAGTTGGTTCCCTACTTGGGAGTCACACATTCAGGCACTCAATGAGGGGAAAGTGGCCTAAACCGCTCAGTCTCTGCCAGAGTCTCCAACTCTAGTTCCCCCACAATGGGCTGTAGGTTCAGGTTGGGTGTAGCCAGCCATCTGCTCAGCTGGGAAGAGCCACCAGGCTCAGGAGAACAGATCAAAAGTCCCATTGGGGGTGATACCGTCTCAGCCCACAGGAGGGGTTAAGCACTTAGTCCCAGTCCTAGACAATAGCTTCCAAAGGGCTCACCCTCTGAATGTCCCAGCTCTTAGCCACTCTCCCTTTCCCTTCATGGAACTGAGGCCAGCAGGGCAGGGTACCAGGGATTTGTCAGGGCTGATCCAAAGAGTCTCCTGTTGAGGGTTGTGCCTGCAAACCTGGAGGAGGGGGCAGGGTACTTCTTCCCCTTCCCAGGGTAGCATGGGCTGAGCTCACAGGTGAGATAGTAGTGGCCCCCACCCCTTGCCATGTAGCCACACACCCCAGGATTCACCTGTCTGGTTCCTGGAGAAAAGCTTCCCTGGAAGATATGCTCTGAAAATCCTAGCTCTGCGTGGCACTCTGAATCCCTTGCTCAGCTGAACTCAGCAGAATAGAACCAGCCAAGTGAATCGACAGGAGGGAGATGGGCACTGGCAGTGCACTTGAGGTGGGAGAGACAGGCCCTCTTTACAAAGCCATACAGTTTATTTACTCTCTGTGTCTCTCCCAAGAGCCTCCCTAGAAAAAGAGGGCCCCCAAAATCATTGCTGGGTGCAGCACGAATCCCCCTCTGCAGGATCCCAGTATGTCAGAGTGTCCTTGCCAGCAGTTAGGTACCAGGCCGTGCTGTAACAATAGGAGTGCTTGTCTCTGGAAAGGTGGCATCTAGGTCTCCCAGGCGAAGAGAATCCCCACTGATTTTTCACTACCAGATGCTATGTGGGCTCCTTTTCATGTCTCTGTTGCTCTGGGTTGAGAATCCCTGTGTAGGGTTGAGATCCCACAACTCTGGGGGGAGGCAGTTTTGCAGCTGCAGTATCCCTCTGGCTTCTTAGCCCTTGCACCTGGGTGCAGAGACTAGCCCTTTTCATGTCTCCACCCTTCTTACCAGTCTCTGTGTGGCTTCTCTGAACCCTTCGTTATATTTCAGTTCAGCTAGCCTTTTGTTGGTTATTCAGGTTGATGGCTCTATAATTTAGCTGTAAATCTGGTTTTGGCTGGGAGCAGATGAATGTAGCTTCCACCTACTACTCTGCCACCTTTAAATGCCTCATTTTTTTCTTAGTTGTATTTTTATATTTAAAGTGTCTTCCTTTGTTTCAATTTTATGGTTTACCTTTATTTTATCCCCTACTATATGCTTCCATTGAAAATTAGAAGTGGAAAACCCCTTTGCTTCTGTTCTCCTTGGTTCTCCTTGTTTTCCTGTTTCCTAGGTGTAGAAAGAAGGAAGGGTGGTTGAACCTAAGTGAATTAAAGCCCCTTCCGATTAAAATAGTCTATGATTTCACATCTTCCAGACTTTTGATCCAGATGCTTATACTGTAGGCTGGAATGGGGATTAGAAGAGCAGCCTTTTCCAGAATGCTCTAGGAAATATAAGGTGGGAAGACCTGTTGCTCCTCTTTTTGTTCCCAAACTATAAAGGAAAGTGCTTAGCTAGAATTTTTTTTAACTCCTGTCATTGCTGGTCCCAATGGCTATGGGTTTTGAAATGCAGTTTTTCCTTTAGAATTAAAATTATACCACTAGGATAGATAAATGACCAAGAATATTTGCTTCTTAGTTTGACATACTAAATGTTTTATATTTTCTTAACTCAAAAGTTTTCTATGGCTAGAGATGTTTTCATTAAGAAAACTTTTATAGCATTAAAGCCATTTCTATAATCTTATATAAGACTTGGAAAAAACTATTTTTTTTCAACAAAAATTTATTGAGCATCAGCTGGTGTATCTGGCAGCCTGCTGGCCAACAAATGCCAGAGGTTGGTTGGAAACAGCAATTCCTAGTACAGGATATTAATTTTTGCAGAATATTATGCTTCTTCAATTTCTGGGGTTTTAATTAAAAGAGATTTGGAATATAATAAAAACTAACATTCATCCATTTCACTAGGGTTAATATATCTTCATGAGCGCTACTATGTTTTTAATTCCTATTTGCTGATTTTGGTCATTGACCTATGGGGAATTGAATGTCCTAACTCTTAAAGTTTTTTTAAATTTTTAATTTTAAATTTACTTATTTTCAATTGCAGTTGATATACAATATTATATTAGTTTCAGGTGTACAAAAAGTGATCACCACGATAAGTCTAGTGCCCATCTGCAAATGTCCTAACTCTTAGTCCAGTCAGTTTCTTCCTTTATAGGTTCTGCTTAGGATGTGGTCATATGTGTTTTAGATAATAGTAAGAAATAACTTTAAGTTATTTCACAGTGATAATGTTATTGTAGTTATGTACACTAGTGTTGTAGTTATATAAAAATTTTCCTTTTTTTAAAGCAGTGCTTACTAAAGTATGCATGGGGAAAATGATTGGAGATTTAGGTTTTACTTTAAAATAACTCAGCAACAACAAAAATAAAGAGATAAATGGAGCATATGTGACAAAATCTTTAGAGTTGTTGAATCTGGGATATGTGTTGGTTCAATAATATGTTCACTCTACTTTCACATATCTCTGAAATTTTTATGAGAAAATACGCACACACACAAAACATTGTTATGTAAATATAGCATGATGAATTTGGAAAAAAAGTAAAATTTTATCCCAAAGAATTAACCTTAATTTTTGAACTGGCATAATATTGCAGGTGATGGTTGGATTCATAATGTCATAACAAATTGTTGGAAACAACTGACACATTTACCTAAAACAAGACCCAGGTAAGTCTAGAAGTTAACAAACGATAGTAAAATAGTCAAGTTTTTTTAAATATTAAAATATAGCACTTAATTTATAGTGTTTGCCATTAAAACCTTAAATCACCAGGAAAGATGTTTTTTCAAGTAAGCTTGATACTTACATAATTTAATGATCATTTAAATGATATCTGATTGTTAGAAATGATCTATTCAGTTTCTACCAATATTTGCATATTTGAAACTATTATCCTCTTAAGTAAATGCATAATATTGCCTGATAAATATGAAAAGGCTAAGAAATTGATAGTAACATATAATTTTACTATGTTTAATAAGTAGACATGAGTGGGGGTGGCTTTAGTAGTAGTAATTTGTTTATGAAAGAGGTTTAGAGCAGTTTAATGGGGGAATTGCTTTCATCTCTATCAAATAAGTGTCAGAGTATTATTTTTCTTTATTAATTTATATTCATTTATGTGAATTTTTTGAAAAAGAAAACATTAATTATTTGTGGTATTTGTAGAGTATAATTTTCTACAAAAATTACAGAAAGAATGTACTATTATTAGGCTACAAAGAAAACCACATTAGTACTGTAAATTGTATTTTTAATTTGATTGAATTGTGTAATAAAAATATATTCATAGGAAATTCAGATTTGGCACATTAAATTATTATACTTAGTAATAGATTTTATTCTTTTTCATGCCATATACCTTAGATCTTTTGCTATAGATTATTTATTCTAATGTGAATCAACTTAATGACATGCATTTCAGTAATTTAATATATGGCAAGTAACTTACTTGAGAAAAAGACCTGAGAATATTTTTATATATATCATTGTGTACACCTATATTAATATGAATAATATATTTAGAGTTTATCATAGTTGTATGTATGATTCTTATATTTTCATGTATAAAAATTCATTTGAATGTTTTATTTTAGTAATTCTGGATCTTTTCTAATATATATTTTAATTTAAAGAGTTTTGTATTAAGATATAGGAGCCCAGAGTTCTAGTCCTTGCTCAGCTACTACTTAGCATTTTGGCTTTGGGAAAGTTACTTATGAAACTGAGCATCATTTTCTTCATCTGTGAAATGAGAGAGCTGGACTAGATAAGCTCTTTGTTCTCTTCCAGTTGTTTGATTGTATGAATGCATTAGTTCTAGACCAAAGTGGTAGTAAGAATGTTTAATTTTTTAATTGCTATTTTATGTTTAAACCCTTAATGAGTAATTAAAGCAGCACAACTATGATCAATAATATACTAGTTAGAACTGAGCTATGTAAAGAGATTTTGTAAATTTACTAATGTGCCATCTAAATAATATGCTTTATTAGAATGTTTAGGTGATAAGTTTAGAGCAGCTGTGAGAGGACATAAACTATCAGTCTGTAGAAAAAACATCAGGTTGCAAACTAGATGTCACCAAAATCAAGGCAGGAAAGGCTTTCCAGTGTTCTTCGAAGATGAAGTCCAGGCCAGAGTTTCCATAAGGCAGATAAGACAGAGGCAGATCTATCTTCAGGTATGAGGTGAGGAGGAGAACAGGTGGGATACAGTTTAGTGTAAGGAGAACATATATGTGTATATATATACTAATTTTTTATGAAAGTAAGAATTTACTTAACATCTAAATGAATTTTGTGCAAACTTTTACAAGCTATAATTTGAAATGTAAGCTGCCCAATTCTCCTCTTGTAATTCTACAGCAGGTTTCTCAACCTCGGCACTATTGACATTTTGGACCAAATTATTTAATGTGAGGGGCGTCCTGTGCATTGGAGGATGTTTAATAACATCTCTGTCCTTTACCCATTAGATGCCTCCCATCAACCTGGAGTTATGACAATCAGAAATATCTCAGATACTGTCAAATGTCCCTTTGGGGATAGAAATGGCCCTGGTTGAGAACCACTGTTCTACAGTGTTGCATCCTCCTCTAAAGGTCTCACTAGAGAAAACAATACTTGGTTGAAAAGCCATCTACATATCCATATCTGACCATCTGTATAGGTGGCTGTCAGCACAGAACTTTCTTAAATATTTGTGAAAGGTGTCAATAAGGTGTTGGTCTATAGAGCTTTAGATACTGTTGTATCCCATGAGCATTGCCAAGGTTACCTGACCTTCTCTCCAATAAGTTCAGTTTCCCATATATGAGGACTCCATCATATTCTATCTCTTCTACCCAATCCCTCTTCCTGTTCCCAACTCCAACCCCAAAACATAATCTGGGTGTTGCTGAAGATTTATACCACATTATGGTCTAACATACAAGTTGGAGAATTGGGCAGAATATTTCCCAGAGTCTCTAATGACTCACTTCTATCCTGGGTCCGAAGTGCATTTGTCATTGAATATGTCATGATGGTTTGAGGAAAGGCTTTAACAAGTTGTACATAATCTCACTGTTTGCACCTGTGGAAGTTAAGTAAAAAGTATTAATGTACTAAAAATAAGTTATGTGGTAATAAAAGGTGATAATACGTAATTATTTGGGGAATTTGTTGATTCAGCAATTTGGTCTCAAGAGAAATAAAGTACTTTCAGAATTAAAGCAATGACTGTAAACCCTCAATTTATCTTTTAAAATTGAGAAATTTATGTGTATTTTTTATTTTGATTGTTTAAGCCCTCAGAAATATTGAACTTTTTAAAACCATAAAAGTATTCTTGGTAAATAATGTGAAACTGGAGATGGGTCTGTGCTATCAGACCATTTTCAAAAGAATGTTAGATGCTCTGCTCCTTTATGAAGTAATTTGCTTATTTGATCACTGAATAAATTATGGTGGCATTTTGTGTTTGCTTTTGTTAATCAAAAGTTTTTGATCACCTGCTGGATACAGAACACCATAACAGGCATTTTTAGAGAGAAGCATATACTTAGATGACCCAAGCTCCAGTGATGTGCTGGTAAACAGTTAACACTGCTGTCCAGGAAAAACAGAATTTTAAAAAAAGCCATAATATGTAGCATTTGCTGATTTCCACCATGGCTGGTTTCAAGCTACCAACATGATGTCACTGAACATGGAGTTGGATGAGATGCACAGTCAGCTTTAACTGGCCAATTAACTGGTTCCAGCACACCAGTGCAGCAGTTTTTCACCTTAAAGATCTTTTTGTGGGGAGCTAAAGACACATCAAACAATTAAAGCAGCAATAGAGCACTTTATCATCAAATGTAAGTTAGATTATAAAATGAGCACATAAATGTTGAAAGGTGCTGAACAGAGAGGGTGACAGCCAGTTTGGGCAGCATTTGGGGATTCTTCTAAAATTATATATTATTGATTATGCTATTACAGTTGTCCTGATCTTTCCCTCTTTGCTCCCTTCCTCCCAGTACCCCCTACTTCCTCAGGCAATCCCCCCACCATTGTTTATGTCCATGGGTCATGCGTATAAGTTCTTTGGCTGCTCCATTTCCTGTACTGTACTGTACATCCCCATGGCTATTCTGTAACTACCTATTTGTACTTCTTAATCCCCTCACTTCATCAGCCATTCTCCTCCCCGCCCTCCTGGCAAAACTTCTAGTAACTAACTTCTTTTCTCCTGCTGCTTTTGAGAGTCTATCTTTATCTTTAATCTTTGGCCTTTTAATAACGTGTCTCGGAGTGGGCCTCTTTGCATCTATCATAATTGGGTCTCTGTGCTTTCTGGACTTGCATGTCTAGTTCCTTCACCAAATTAGGGAAGTTGTCTTGTGCTATTTTTTCAGATAGATTTCTAATTCCTTGCTCTTTCTATGCTTCATCTGGCACCCCTATGAGGTGAATGTTGGACCTCTTGAAGTTGTCTCAGAGGTTTATACTGTCCCCATTTTTTTTCTTTTCTTTTTTATTCTTTTTTCTTCTTGTTTTGAATGGTTGGGTTTTTTTTTTCTTTTTTGCCTCCTTATGTTCTGTATCATTGATTTGATTCTTGGTTTCATCGATTCTCCTGTTGTTTCCCTGTAAATTGTTCTTTATTTTGATTAATGTATCCTTTGTTTTTGACTGGGTCTTTTTTTTGTTGCTGAGGTCCTCGCTAATTCCTTGAGCATCCTTATAACCAGTGTTTTGAACTCTGCATCTGACAGATTGCTTATCTCCATTTTGTTTAGTTCTCTTTCTAGAGTTTTGATCTGCTCTTTCATTTGGGCCATGTTTCTTTGTCTCCTTGTTTTGGCAGCCTCCCTGTGTTTGTTTCTATGTATTAGGTAGAAGTCCTTTGAGTCTGTGTCTTGCTAGTATGGCCTAATGTAGTAGGTCTCTTGTAGGGTCCAGTGGCATAGCCTCCCTATCACCTAAGCTGGGTACTTGAGGTGCACCCTTTGCGTGGGCTGAGTATACCCTCCTCTTGTAGTTGAGCCTTGGTTGAGGTTGGGAAGTCATTGGGAGGGATTTACCCAGGCCAGTCAGCTGCAAGGACTGGCTGTGACCACTGACCATCAACCTCCACCCTCTGCGGAGGATCAGCTGTGTTGGGGTAGGGTGGTGGTACTCCAACTTGGTCTATAGCTGTTCACTGGGTTCATTGGCCCCAGGGTTTCCCGGGTGGTGCAGGCCAAGGTCCAATCCCACCTGTGTTTTACCCAGGGCACCTTACCTGAGCTATAAAGCAATCTGAGATGGCTGCTACATGCTGGGTTTGGAGATTCCCAGGTGAAGCCAAACTATGACTCTAATCTGGCTGCTGCTAGGGCTCACTGAAACCATCTGTTCCTTGTTTGATAGGATTTAGGAGCCAAGACCAGCCATGCTTATGGCAAAACAGTTTGTGTGGGCCCCTAAATTGGGTGGGTCTCACACAGTGTTAGCCAGGTTGATATAATCTCAGATGGAGCACCAACCTACTGGCTTTGTTGGGGGAGGGCTCAGCAGAGGGACAGTGGGCTGTGCTTGCCCTGATGCCAGACACTGCTGTCTCTCCCTGTAAGCCACTGGTGCCCTTCAAGCTGCCACCCTGGTGCTGGAGCTCACAGGGAGCAAGTCTGAATAGGTGAGTCTGTGTGTGGGTTCCCCAAGAGGAACTGCTTAAGGCTCCAGCAGCCTCCTCCACAGACTGAATCCCCACTGGTTTTCACAGCCAGAAGTTGTGGGGAGTTATCTTCCTGGCACTGGAATCCTGGGCTGGGGGCCTGGTGTGGATCTGGTACTCCTCGTTCCATTTGGGGATTTTGAACCTGTTTTTTTTTTAGGCCATGGGAGAATGACTTCTCATTCTAAGGCTTGGAATCTGGGTGAACAGAGTCAGATGGAAGCTTTACTCTTAGGAAAAGCAAATAAATGAAGTTGGCTGAAGTAGAGGGTTCATTTGGGGAGAAGCAAGAGTTCAATTTAGGTTTATGGGAAACAGAAATAGTTCTTGGTCATAAATACAGGATAAGAAAATGGCACAGGTGCATCTTGATCAGGAGATGTCCATGGTTAAAGACAATATTTGACAAATATTTATCAATATGTAGCTGACATTACAGACAGAAAGATGAGGAACATGTGTGGTATTCTGTACCCAGAGTGATAATCAGTGTGACAATGTAAATAAAAAGAAAATGCCAAATTGGATTTGTCAGGTGGTGGGGGAAGAGGGAACAGGAGTCAGTAATGAGGACAGGAACATGGCAGATAGTGATAAGAAAAATGGGATACGTGTCTATTTCTGCTGATCTGTTCTTTTTAAAGTGTTTTCGTGATAAATTATTTTAAATCTGAGTTAGAGAGATTAGAAAAAGTTGTGGGATAAAATGGGAAAGTTATTGGGGATCATCTCCTTAACTGAAATGATGTACTTAATGAACTCTAAAATCTAATTCTCTAATGACCCTAGGAAGATCTTTAAAATCTATCTTCTTTGAGAATATCGAACTCCAAAGTTTGGAATTTGATAATGCCTTTTGAAATAGATTACATTTTAGACTGTTCAACTGAAGATATTTATCTGTGATATAGTTTCTTCTTTGATAGTATTTCACTGTTTATACTTTTCAATCATAGGTTATGGCACACTGCCTGCTTGGGAAAAGAAAATGAAATAATGGTATTTGGTGGGAGCAAAGATGATTTACTTTCCTTGGATACAGTAAGAAAATTTCTTATCTAAATGTTTCCTCTAATTGTGTTATTCAGCCTAAATGGTTGTTCAATAGAAATGTTAGTATTCCCACATTGCAAAATATGGAAAGGCGTGAAATGCTACTTTGTGGCATGACTAATCTTCAGAGTAAGTGGCTTTTGTGAAGTGTTTCAGGATCTTAGGTTTGCAAATCAAAATAGGTCTATTAACTTCAGTAGTCAAGTTATTAAGAAAAAGTTTCAAAGGATGGGTTTTCATTTTTTCTCCGATCTTTCCCATGGTATGGGTGTTTTTAATTTTATTGAAATATTTGATGTATAAAGAAAATATATGATGTATATGTAAACTACTTAGTGTAAAAAGTGCTTATGAAATTTGCCACCTAACAATAATAGAACATCATTAATGTTAGCTTTTTTCCTCAAGAGGAAACTACTTTGAAATGCTTAGTGTATTTTCTTTTTATTATATGCATCTTTTGCCACTGCTTCACCCATTTTACATTTGCATGAAAGCATTTGTTTTAAAATCTGATAAAACTAACAAAGGAATAAATGGGTAGCATTTGGAGGATATTGTTCTTTCATTCCTAGCACCTTGGGAAATTCAGAGCAGGGTGGCCTCCTTCCTTTTTTAGATGTGATGGGACAGGATTTCAGGACTGGTTGCTCTGGTTTGGATGAACACTTAGGCGTAGCAGGACTGAGCCTCCATGGAGTGGGTGGGTACAACAAGCCAGGATCCAGCCAAGGAGGGGCCCAATCCCTTTCATCTCCTTGGGCGTAGTTATTTCCAGAGTTGCTCCTACAGAATAGGCAAACCCTGAAATAGGTAGCTCCTCTCCAGGTAACTGGTTTATTTCATAGTCCTGAGGCCTTAAATTTAAAAGTTATATATACTGAAAGTTTCAGAATTTTCTTTGGCTGAGAATGCAGTGCTTCAGTAAAAGATGAAAACCACAACTTTGCATTTAATTAAGAAGCAAATTCAGTGGTTCATCTTTTCTGGGCACTAGAAGTCTTCACTTAGGACACAAATTTTATCATTGAAATAGGAATTCTGATTAAAATCATGATCATAAATTATGAAATTCTAAAGACCTATTTGAAAGGATTAGGGAAATTTTCTGCTGATTCTTCCACATTAATTTTCAAATGAGAAAATCATATTCAGAAAATCTTTCAGATCGGTGATTTTCAAATGAAGAATTCCCAGAAAGTCCTGGTGTTACAGAATGGACCCATGGGGTGCGGGGGGGCAAAATACTATTACCGAATAGACCCCCTTTTTCCCAGGGTCCCCCTGTACTAGTCTCACCTTGCCCAGCACCAGGGAATTATAGCTCTCAATGCCAGAGATTGGTGAAAAGGAAAGGAACTACTTATTTGAAAGTTATACAGACTTAGGAATAATGACAATGTCTTCATTAAGATCCCAAAACACACACAGACACACACAGTCCTTCCTTCCCCTTTACCCACTCCTGGGTAACATATCTCAGGAAAAGAAATAGAAGTCTGTGGCTCAGGCAGCCCCGGTTCTTCCAGTAATCTGTGCTCAGCTGGCAGGCCTCTCTCGGTTCCCAGCACCATCATCTGTGTCACTGGGATCTTCAGTTCTTAATCCAAACCCACATGACACCTTCTCATGGCCCACCAGCAAGAGTCCTTTCACCCCTTTCCTTCCCACAGTGTCTCTCCTGCATTCTTCCAGACTGCTGAGAGAGAGCTCTGCAGCACTGCTACATCTTGCTTCCCAGCTTCCTAAGCTGCGTGGCAAAGGGAGACCCAAAGTCACGTGGTCCTCTTCTAGCATGGTTGCTGTGCCTGGGTTTAAATCCCGGCGCCAATCTTCCTCTGCAGCCCCATTTCTGACCCCTCTCACAATTGGCTACACCTGCCAGCATTCCCGTGTTTGTCCTGCTTTTCTGGGCTGCCATAGCAAGTCCAAGCAGGTGTGGCCGTGTGGCATGGAGCCAGTCAACTCCAAGCTCTCATGCAGGCCCTGTAACCAGGGGGAGCTGCCTCCCAGTTACATCCTGGGTGGAAGTCACTCCCTTCTCCCTGGCTTAAAGCACAGCTACAGCTATTCAACATATCCATGAAACCAGTTAAGACTTATAGATATGTTAAATGACCATGCTTGAGGTTAGTTGCAAAACTGTTGCTATTTAGAACAACTCTCCATGGCCCTGCTCCATGTGTCCCATCCCCCAGTTCACATTTGTGGGGGTAAGGACATCCTGTATTTTTTTAATATTTCCTGGACACCCTGAGTTCTGGACCCCATTACAAATCCTTATTTGGGGGCCCCTGACTGCACCCTGTTACACTGGGACCACCTGGAAAAGGGAGATGGGGTAAAGAGGAGATTTAAAAATAAGAGTAATTTGGATGAAAAAAGTTCTGCTTAAAAAACAAAAAAGTTTGAGAACCACTATATTGTCATTTTAAAGTTACTGTTCTAAGAGAAAAACATGTTTCTGATTTTTAAATTTGTGGTTACATAGACTGGTTAGGTAAAAATTGGGTCACTGAAAATATGGCAACCCTGTTTCTAAAATTTGCGTGGACATAGATCTCTGTATGTATGTGTATGTTTGTATATGTGTCCGTAGCCAGAGAGAGATTTATTTGCAGCTTTATATAATTTCTTTTGCATTTATAAAATACAAATATTCAATATTAATGCAATTGTTTTTATTAAAAAAATTTTATTATTCAATTACTGTTGTCTCCATTTTTCCCCCATTGCTCTCCCCTGCCCTACCCACCCTGCACCTCCCACACCCACTCTCCCTGCCCCCCCTTTTCTTTGGCATTGTTATTTTTATAAAAAATGTTGATAACTCCTTTCTATGTTGATTAGGGTCACTGTAATGATTTATTGATCTTTCAAACACAACCTTATTCACTACTCAGGTAAGTAAATTCATTTTTTTAAAAAAGATTTTATTTATTTTTAGAGAGAGGGGAAGCAAGGGAGAAAGAGGAAGAGAAACATCAGGGTGTGGTTGCCTCTTGAGTGCCCCCTACTGGGACCTGGCCCGCAACCCAGGCATGTGCCCTGACTGGGAATCAAACTGGTGACACTTTGGTTTGGAGGCCGGCACTCAGTCCACTGAGCCACACCAGCCAGGGCCAATGTTATTTTTAAAACAACATATACAAGTATAGTCACATTTTTGCTCTGATCGTAAAATTGCATTTAGTTCACATGGGAGTATTAAACACACTGTATTTCCTTGATTCTAAGCCTGACTTTTTCCTTATTTTATCTTTTCTGAAGTCAGAGTGTAAACACATATACATGCTTTTAATTTAGTATGATTTCTTTTTTTGTAACTTCAAAGCTGTTATTAAATGGTGGTGTGACTTACAGAGACTTAGCTCATATACTCTTGCTTTAAAAAGAATGTATGCAATGTTTAGTGGGAGGATTATGGAATGAGCCCCTGTTCCTGCTGGTGAAGGTTGGGAGGAAGGGTTCAAGTGAAGTAGAAGTTGCCCAGTGAAGAGGTGTGGGTATTTTATGCAGCAGGAGTAACATGGGTGAAGGCACCAGAGACAGAGGAACAGGGAGACAGAGAGAGGCGACATGCTGTATGTCGGGGAGTCTGCTATAACTTCCAGGCATCTTACAGCTTGAGTCACTTGAAAGCCAATGAACTAGCTCAAACTGGACCTCCCTAAACTCTTTACCTCCCTTTCTGTCAGTGCAGTGTCTCCTGCACTTGCTGCACGTTGGAATCTCATGGGGAACTTTAAAACATATTGATGCCTGGGTTCCATCGCCACGGATTGTGGTTTAACTGGTCTGGGGTGTAGTGTGGATGGTGGAATTTTTGAATGCTCCCAAGGTAATTCCAATGTGCAGGCAAAATTTAAGAATTGCTACTCTAGTGATTTATACTGCAGTGTATTGTTACTTAGCTTTTGCTGTGAGCAACATAACCGCTCTCCCTAAGTAGACACCACGTTCCTCATATCCAAGGATCAAGAAATACAGTATTCGAGTGCCCACCAAAAATCACACCTTAAATTGCTGATAATATAGAAGGCAAGCATTCAAACAACTATAATAGAAAATTAAAAATTGCTTTAAGAGGCATGTATAGACAGTTTATGAGAATACTAGAGAGGAAGGCCCTCTGTCCACATGGTTAAGATTGTGAAGGCTAGGGAATTCTTTCAGAAGGGTTTGAGACAAGAATTTGCTGTGAACAGGCAGTGCAGAGATGTTAGTAATGCATACAATGTGCCTTGGAAACTGAGTTCTTGGGTATTCCTGGGATATAAGTATGGGGGGGGAGTTGTAAGAGATGAGGTTGGACAAGAAATCAGAACCTATATGTCATCTAGCACTTCGTCTCTTATGCAGAGGAGTTTACATTATCTTGTAGGAGATTGGGAAGCACTGAAAAATTTGAAGCAGAAGAATGAGATAATCATATCACAAGCTAGAAAATTCCTCTGGCAACAGTGTGGATGAGACACTGGAGGGCTACGTGACTGGGTTAGGGAAGTTGGTAGAGACTGTTGCCGTGGTCAGGCACAAAGTGACAGTCTAACCTAGAAAATGGCAGTCGAGCTGGAGAAGGGAGGGACGTGGGGATACTTAGGAGAGAAACATGGGTGTGGTAGTCGAAAGAGGAGGAAAGAATCAGTGGTAGAGAGAATAGGGAGAAGGCAGTGGAGTTCAAGGTGGGATGGGTAGGAATGATAAATTTGGTTTTGAACATATTAAGTTGAAGTCCTTAGGGGACCTGTAAGTGGAGCTATCCATCAAATAGGTAATACATGGATAGAGGTCTGGGCTAGACATAATGATTTAAAGATTGTTGGAATATAAACAATGTGGGTTAGCTTTGCCCAGGAAGAGTTCATCCTTACTATCACAAGGATGAAGCCAACAACTGAGCATGAAGAGCTCATAATGTTTGAGGAGCAGGTAGAGGAAAAGGAGGCACAGAGAGTGACCAGAAATGTCAAAGGTGACCCAGGAGATAATGAGAACACAAAACCTGAGAAGGAGAGAATTCAAGATGGAGAGACCACTTATTGTAAAGAAATTACAGAATATCTGGATTGAAAAGAGCCTAGGAGGTCTTTGCTGGGTAACTCAGTCTTGATATGCCAAGAATGTCATCCTAATATGCTAAGGTTGCAGGTTCAATCCTCAGTCAGGGCACATACAAGAATCAACCAATGAATTCATAGATAAGTGGAATGACAAATCAGTGTTCCTCTTCTTCTCTCTCTCTCCCTCTCCCTCTCCTTCACTGTCAAATCAATTAAAGGAATGGAGGGAGGGAGGGAGGGGGGAAGGAAGGAAGGAAGGAATGAATGAATTAAGAAACATACCTTGGAGTTGGGCAGTACTAGGAAGTTGTTGGTAAGGTGAAGGTGGAAGCCATGATGACTTCCAGGGATGAACACGAGGACCAAGGAAGGACTGAGCATATTTGTTCACATGCTGAGGGGAAGAAACCAATGGGGGTACATTGTTGAAAACACAGGAAGTGAAGGCAAATGAGCAGAGCATAGTCTTAAGGAGGTGTATTTTAGTGAACAGGTAAATTGAATTGCCCCTTGACTGGAGCAAGAATACTTTCAAAATAGAGAGGGGGAAGGCAGTATAAAGGAAAATTAATTTGTTGGTTGGGGACAGGGCATTGAGGTAGTTTCGGCTGATAGTGAGGTCATCTGATAAGAAAGAAGAGAGATGAGGATGTGAATTTAGGAAGAGTGGTAAATTTGAAATAGCTGCTGAGGTGGCTGAGAAGATGCTGACTTGGGGTCTATGACAGAGCAGTGCTGAGCACTGAAGAGGGCACAGCTGGGGTACACTAGAATCAGCTGTGAGCTGTGCAGGCAGGCACGCGGTCCTCTCCAGTGGCACTGAGTGGCCAGCGTGCAGGTGCAGAAAGGAGATAGTCACTGAATTTACCCGTGGTTGGAATTTAGCCAGGATGGTGTAACAAGAGGGACAGTGGAGAGGGGGATTAGGATTTTTGACAAGAGAATGAAGTGCATATGGACTAGGCTGGATAGGAAAGAAAGTTAAAACTGGAGGAGTCTTGTTATTTGGTGAACCAGAAAGTCAAGAGATAAAGTAGTGTAAAAATGAAAAGGATGCAAGGATTATGGTCCAAGAGAAGAGTATGGAAGTTTCAGATTTCAGAGGGCAAATTGTCCTGGGTGAGGTCATAAAGAATAAAAAGGTTTTTGCCCTGGCTAGTGCAGCTCAGTGGATTGAGTGCCAGCCTGTGAGCCAAAGAGTCGCTGGTTGGATTCCCAGTTAGGGCACATGCCGGGGTTGTGGGCCAGGTCCCCAGTAGGGGGCGTGTGAGAGACAATGATCATTGTATCTCTTGCACATTGTGTTTCTCTCTTTCTCTTTCTCTCACTCTTCCCCTTTCTCTATTAGTAAATAAATAAAATTTTTTAATAAAAAGAATAAAAAGGTTTTCCACAAAGATGATAAAATCAGTTAAGAGACAAGATGGCGGTGGCCAGGATCAAAGTCCTCAACGTGGGCGGGGTCTGCGGGTGGTGGTGGATAGGAAGGAGGTTAGTAGATGGCAGTGCAGGACAGTGCAATGATTGCAGGCTGGAAGCAGAATATTAGCACTGGCTCCTTGACTGTGAAACAGGAGGTGAGGGAAAATTTGTACTCTTTTCCCAGGAAGGCTACACACAAAGCAATTTTCTTAAATATCAATTAAAGCTAGGACAGAAAGTCAGAAGAAGCAGGGGTGTTTGTAGACACAGCTGGTGTTCTGAAAAGCACAAAGGAGAGATTTGGAAGGGAATATTGTCAGTACATACAGACCCAGGGAAAAGGTCACCAGACTGAAAATCTCTGTGAGCAGAGGACAGGGAAAGAGTGAAGAAAGAGGCTGACCACTCCAGTCTCGTAATTAATGGAATTTATCGAGGGAATCTCACATAGGAGGCACATCCTGGGTGGCTGTAAAATGAGATGGATCCCCACACCACTTGACAGGCACCAAAGAACTATATGGGGTAAAGGGGTGGACAGTAACGGGTACTCAAATGTGAATGCTGCTACTTACGGTGAATTACTTTACACGTTTGTCCAGCTCAAGACAATGGCCTTGTTCTAGGAACCATAGTGCAAAGTAGGGGAACGGTCCTGGTTTATGATGCAACAAACATCCATTAGGATCAGACAGTCTCCAAGGTGGGTGGGAGGGTTGCTCGAAGCACTCCCTGTTCTGGCCCATGTCCAGCTCACTGGTCAGGCGGTGGTCACATCCTAGAACAGTCTGTCCTCCCCAAAGATAAACAGTGATGGGGAAGATGACCTGGTATAGAAATGGGAGAAAGCAGAAGGACACACTGGGTGGGCCTGTATTTGAGGCTGGGACTAAGAGTGACCTTAAGTCAGGTTTCTTGGTATCATCCTCTGCAACTAGTGCAGTGCTTCTGTCACTGGGTACAGGCTCTGTGCATACTGAGCGTATCAACACTTGAATGTGTCAGTTTAGTCGTATTGATTTTAAGAAGCATGTGCACCACAATTAGTTGTTCATAGTGCAGCAAGTGTGACCATTTTATTTTAAATTCAAAGTCAGAAGGCATCACTGGGGAACAACAAAGATGAACAGGACATGGTTCCTCTGTTATAAATCTTATTTCACCTCGCTGGGGTTTTGTAGGTGTGGTTTCTCCACCTGGAACAAATTACTGAGACTCTCATGGTCTCCGTGTGGACCTCCCATCTGGAAACTTTCCCCGGCTTCTGAAGGCGGTCTTGGTTGCTCTTCTATCTGATTTCTGTAGGACCTGGGCTGTCATGGGAGTTTCAGTTTATCCCAGGCACAACATTTATTGTTCTTTTTCACTAAATTGTAACCTTGAAGGTTGAAATAGAGTTCTTCTCAGTGTTGGGTTTCCTACTCCTAAGCCAATACTAATGTGTAGTGCACACTAATAAATATCCGTTCAGTCAGTGAGTGGAAGGTCATGAGAGAGTCCGTCTCCTCGTCTGACTCTTCCCTTCCCCCCTCGTGGAAGGGGCACAGGAGCTATGCTGTTTCCACAGCAGCAGTCAAATCTGCATCAGATGTCAGACTCATTTCATCTTGTACTGCTTCTGTATTGGTGTAGAAAATTTTCAGAGTAGAGAGAAAAGGCTTCATGAAAGTGTGAAAGAAGTGTAAATCCTTGTAAAATCCTAGAGTGTAAATCCTTACAAAAATGACAACTGAGATTAACCACAGCAGAATCCAATGAACCCATTATTTTTAAAACTTTTTTTTAAAGGGAGTGGAAGAGAGGGAGAGAAACGCTGATGTGTGAGAGATACATCGATTGGTTGCCTCTCGCAGGACCCCAGCCGAGGACCTGGGCTGCAACCCAGGCCTGCGCCTGACCGGGGTCAAACTGGTGGCCTTTTAGTTTGCAGGGTAACTTGCAACCCACTGAGCCACACCAGTCAGGGCTATTTCTACAGCTTTTATAAAATATTTACCTCTTTGAATTAAAGTTTATTAGTTGAAAGATGCTTTTTTGATGATTCTTACTTAATCTAGTTTCTTTTGGTTTTAAAGTACAAAACCCTCTTACAGGCAGTTTAAGATAAAAAGGGAGTTTATTTGTGAAACCAGATAAGCCAGCCGTCCTGCTGCCTGTCACCTCCCAGACTCAATAAGCAGAGACAGGGATTGAGTCTTCGTGGGCGCTTTATTCAGGTGGCTGGTGATCTGAGAAGATGGCGGGTTTGTGCCCTAACAGACCTCCTCAAATTCCATTTCAACTGACCCTTTTTATAAGAAGAAAAGTGTAGGTAAGGGGGTTGGAATTCAAGGGAAAAAAGTATAGGTAAGCATTTTGGAATTCAAGAAAGAGGTTAATCAGGTAAAAGCTGAAGCCTGGTAATTAATCTGTGTCCTGGGCATTTTCTTTGTGTGTCCTGGGCTGCACACTGTCTCCCCCTGGAACACAGTGGCTCCGGTACCACCTTGGCTGCTTATGGTCTCCCCTGGAGCACAAAGGCCAATCGCTTGTGGTCACCTGGAGTCAGGGCGGGCCGTACCTGCAGTTCCTGAAACAGTAGCTTTTCACATGCATTAACTACTAGGCTTATTAACTATTACCTAAAACTAAATTTTTCCCACTCTTGAGTCTCACATCATTCCCCCTCTGTTAAACTACCTTATTTCTATGAGGTCATTTTTATATAGAAGTACTCATTTTGCTGTTGAGCATGTAACTTAGCATTAGACTGTCTGGTAGGGGGCTTAGGAATACATTTAATTGCAGATCCACAAAAGGGGGCACATTGTATGCAATAACAAGCTATGATAAAGCACAAAAGAGTTTTTAACACTGTTGAAAAAAGTTGTATGCCTTCCCCTGGTGCGACGAAATGTTTTAAAGAAAACATTTTCCTGTCCTTGAGAATTACCACAGGTCCCCAGTTATAAATATTATAGCTTTATCATATCATATTTTTGCTGATATAATATCATATCAGCAAAAGCTTTCCAGGAAAGTACAAACACCTATAAATGTAGTGAAAGTTTGTTCAACATAAGTTCTGCAAGACAAAAGTCAGAGATGTTTAGAACATTTTGCTAAATATACCCAAATATTTTCATCCAATTTGAAAGGAACACATTCTCCAAAACATGAGTTTAAACAGAAAGGAATGAAAAGAATATGTCATTGTTTTTGAAAGATGACTTTCAGGTCTTCTTGGGGTTCAGTGGTGCATTGTTCATCCAGTGCTTTCTTTACTCTGGTGTGATGAATCCAAGGTTTCATTCCTGCCAACTTCACCACTGTGGTGTTGGTGAGGAGTATGTCCCAAGGTTCAGTCCACTTTTCTTCTAGTTGGCTCTCTGGAGATGCTAGCATCCAAGTCTTGAGTAGCACCTTATCTCCAGGCTCAAAGGAATGTAGCCAAACCTGCCAGGGGAGAGGTCAGTAATACAAGCAAGGTCATTAATTACAGCTAACATCTGACTTAAATGTACCTATTTCTTTATCTTCACTTCTTGATCAATATACTTATCTCCCACTCCAAT
Source organism: Anoura caudifer (assembly GCA_004027475.1). Classification (NCBI taxonomy): domain Eukaryota; kingdom Metazoa; phylum Chordata; class Mammalia; order Chiroptera; family Phyllostomidae; genus Anoura; species Anoura caudifer. The sequence goes on along the minus strand of PVKU01001902.1, from coordinate 233,713 downwards.
CATAGCCTGAAATGGTTTCATAAGGACTTAATTGAATCCTACTTTGAAGAACCACACTTACCCTGAGCAGGGAAACAGGCAAAGCTTGATACCAATGGAGATGAGTTTCCTGACATAGCTTGGCTATATTTCTCTTCAAGGTGTAATTCATCTTCGATAGCTTCCAAGAAGCCTGAGGTTTCCATGCCATGTGGAGTCTCCACTTGATTCCTAGAAATTTTCTAACCTTCTGTGTAATTTCTGAAACAAAAGCAGCTTCATTATTGTTCTGGATGCTGTCGGATAGGCCAAAGCGAGGAATTACTTCCTCCAGTAAGCCTTTCACTACCTCGAGGATTTCTCCATTCTAGTAGGATAGGCTCCGACCCATCCTGAAAAGGTGTCAGCGAAGACTAACAAATATTTCCACCCTCGGACCCTTGGCATCTGGGTAAAGTCTATTTTCCAGTCCTCAAGGGGGCTCTGTCCTTGATATTGTTTCCCTTCTTTCTTTGGATGGGGATCTGTCTTGGGTTGTTCTGGCACAAAACACATCTAACAATTATTCTTCATATGGCTTTAGCAATTCCAGGACCTATGAGCCACAGTTTAATATATGTGGTTAATGAGTCCCTTCCATAGTGAGTGGCCTCATGCAAGTGCTTCATGACTGGCGCTACTAAATGGTCAGGAAGCAATATAACTCCTTTCTTATTCTTTCTCCATCCACTATCAGCTCCTTCTTCATCAAAACTTTAGCTCTTAGCTTTCTCTAAGTCTGCAGTCAAATATTAAGGATCAAATTGTGACAAGTCTAGAACAGGTACCAAAGGCATTATAAATGTTCCTTTAGCAGCCTCTTTCACTGCTCAATCAGCCAGATTATTTCCTCTAGCCACTTCAGTGTCCTCTTCCGGGCAGTGCATTACTGCTACCTATAAAGGTACCTGAACAGCTTCTAATAATTTTAAAATTTCTGTGGCATGCTCAATCTCCTCTTTATTGGAGGTTAACAGTTCTTTTTTCTTCAAGATGTGACCATGTGATTGCAAAATTAGGAAATCTTGAGTTGATGTGCACATTCACTGTCCTTTGCTGAGACAAGTCCAGGGCCCTTGTCAATGCAATCAGTTCAGCTTTCTGAGCAGAGGTTCCTGGCGGCAAGGCCTTGGCCTCTACTGTTCCCTCCAGACTCACAACTGCATATCCAGCCTTTCTGCTTCCTTTGCCCATGTAACTGCTTCCATCTGCATATAGAGTGCAGTCTGCCTCTTCTAGAGGATAGTCCTGTAACTCAATTCTGATAGAATACACTTCATCAATTATTTCAGCAGTCATGTATTAGCACAGCCAAGTTAGACTTGGGGAGAAGAGATGCAGGATTTAACTTACAGTTTTGACAGAGGCATTGGGATTGTCAGGAAGAATGGCTTTGTACCTGCCCCTTCTTCCAGCAGTGAGCCACAAATTTCCCTTTTGCTCCAGCAGGCTCAGCACTTGCTGGGGTGCATAAACCATGATAGCCTGTCCCAGGGAAAATTTTCCGCTCCCTGTAAGAGCTCACAGGTGGCTGCCACAGTTCTCAAGCAGGCTGGCAACCCCTGGACAGTGTGATCTAGTTCCTTGACAAATGATGTGTTGCAGAATGTCACTAAGCACTTGGGTGAGGACTCGTAGGGCAATGCCCTGCCTTTCATGAACGTATAGCTGAGAGGCCTTTAGTAGGTTTGGAAGCCCCTGGGCTGGTGCAGAAGCCAGGTGCAGCTTCAGGGACTCAAGAGCCTGGTGCACTCCTTCGTCCATTCTAAAGGGATATACTCTGGTCCTTTCATAGTTTTTCTGGTTTAACAGATCTGATGTAGAAAATGGAGTACGTGCCCAGTAATATACAGTGGGCTGGCCCTCTGGCCCTACTCTCCCTGGAAGTTTTCGCAAAGGGTATAGCCCTGCCTTGATAGGGGCTTTTCTTCCACTGAATTTGGTTCCCTGACAGGTTCCAGATGGTGAGACCAGTTCAGGCTCACTTTCCCCAGTTCCCTCAGCCAAGTAAGGAGGAAGATCCCCCAGGGCTGGAGGAGCCATGGGAACCTTGACCACGCTCACAGCAGCCATGATATCTAGATCTTCCTGGGCCTCTCCTCTGAGCTTCTGCTATCTTTCACAGGCAAATTCCCTTTTCTTGGGACTATTAACCTGTTTCCTTTTAATCCTGCATCCTGATTATGTACACTCATGAAAGTTTCTAATTGGGGCATTTTGTCCCACTTCCCAGATCTTTGAGAAAACAACTCTAGTTACAGTATGTTACAGTAATCCAAAGACCCACTCAACCGTCAGTACTCTCCTGAGTCTAGATTATACAATACGTAAGCCAAACAGTATTACAATAAACTCCACTTTCCTTTTAGTCAGAGGTTTATAAGCATAGGTTGACCAATCAGCCAAAACTTGCCCCAAAGTGCTGTTTCCCAAAACGGAGGCTTTTTCCCCCATTCAGCCAGACAGCCCTGTAATGTCATGATAACCAGAAGGCACCTTTACCAGACACAGCTCTGTAAACCAGAAGTCACCTTAATTCCCGATTAACTAAATTGTGACCTGAGATTGTAACCTCAACCAGAAAGCACAGTGATTCAGTCAAGTGTGAAGAGGACGGGAGGTGCTGAGAGTTCGAGGAGGAGAGTCCCTGAGTGAAATCACTTGGCAGCTGCTACAGAGTCTCCAAATCCGCACCCTGGGCCCCCCAGTCCAGGCAGCCGATGGGACTCCCCACCAGAGTCCCAAAGTAAGGGGGGGGACCGGGTCTTGTTACGTAAGCAGGGATGTCAGATGCGTCATCTTGGAGTGCTGGAAGAAGAAAGCCAGAGTCAGTGGGTTTTGGGCTGCAAGGATAGGTGAGAAAGGGTCTGCTACAGACTAACCTGCTTTGAAATTAAGTCTGAAACTTCTTTACTTAAAGAATATTATGCATGCTACATTGTCATCTCTGTTTCCGTGGGGTCTTGGTCAGATGCAGTCTTTGTACTCTGACAGCTGGTGCAGAGCAACGTGTATCCTGCCGTGCTCCAGGCAACACAAAGGAAACACGTTATTATGGAAAAACTTTTTAAATGATTTTCATTTTTAAGAAAATTACCCACATATACTTTATTTCATCACTTAAAAATGAATAATTCTGCTATGCTTCATTTACAGGTCATGCCTTGACTGCATTGGTAAAAATGCTATAATTTTAGAAAGTCAAATATCTTTATTACCTCCTAAACTTCTGCAACAAGTACTCAAAAAAATCACATTTTGGACTGCAGCCAAGCACCGAGACGAACAAAGAGCCCAAAAAGAAGAAACAGAAAATAAGTGTCAGCGGATCAGTAGGAATTAAATTGTTATATACTCTCTATATTTAGTGTGTTTAAACATTTAAATCAGATTGTGTATTTATACCCCAAACTGGAGCCTTTCTTTAGAAGGTAAAATTTGAAGCAAAAATGCTATGTTATAGTGATTACATGGTATAGGATATATGGGAATGAGGTGTGGATGGCAGATTAATATATATTTCTAAAAATAAATTCCTTATAAACTGCAGAAAAAATATACTTTCTGAAAGTAAGTACAATTGTAAGTCATTGTGTATTCATTACTGGAAAGATTACACAAATTTGAGAATAAGAAATTACTCAAGGACTTTAGAAATCATAATATATAAATTAATGACAATGATACATAAAAACACGAGATATCAACTTTTAGAAAGAATAGATTTTCTCAAGTCACTTTAAAATTACCCGAACCTTCTCATTACATAACTCAGTTATTTAAATAACATCTTCTTTAACATCTCCTAACACAGCTGGCCCAATTATGAAGTAGGCAGACACTGGTGAGGAAGTAAACGCTGAGTGCCTGCCCTGTTGGCGCTCGTCTAGGAAAGCAGTCTCAGGCCTTAGTGCATCTTTCCCTGTTTCTGTCGGTTTTCTTTAACTTTTATTTGAATAGGGAAATAAATGTATTCAACTGCTTTCTGTTACCCCTAATTTCTTAGTTTGTCCAAACTAATATATGTAGATAGACATATACCTGTCTATATGTACACTTATAAAGACTAATAGGCTATACATGTCTGTAAGTCTATTAGTCTATAGTCTCTCTATATAACAGTGTGTGTGTGTGTGTGTGTGTGTGTATATATATATATACACACACATATATATATATATATATATATATATATAAAGACCATGTTTTAAAGTTTCTAAAATGGAGGCTTGTCATACAGGCTTTGAATTATTGAGAGGCAGTATATTTATTAATTGTTGAGACACAGTAAAATATAGTTTGCCTTGGAAGAGTGCTTCTACAGTAATTTTCATAAATAATGAAATGGAATGGTAATGTAGTAATTTGCCTTTATTGAAACCCCTCAATTTGGCTCACCCATTCTACAAAGTCGATGCTTAAGGATATTGAAAATGTGTTATATTCCTATTTATTTTCAGTATTAACTGCTATACAGAAATAAAACACTGAGTAATTTTAAGAGTAATTTTGCCATAATTAAGAAATTGTGCATAGTATCAGTCATATCCTTCCATTGAATAACAATGTATTACTAAAAGGCTTGGTATATAAAACTAGTCTCCACAATACCACTATGCAAATTATCTCTGAAATTTAAAATGTGAGAGCAAATATTGAAATATATGTGTAATTTATAATGAAAATTATAGTAGTTTGAAGTATCTTGTTATATTTTAGAGATATATTTTATATATATGTATTGTATTTTGGATGTGTAAAGCTTCTATTTATGTACTGAAATATTTGTTTACATTTTATTTATTATACAAACTATCTAGATTTACTATTTTCCCAGTTTTGTTAGTGTGAACCAGTGATTAGAGTTGATTGTACAAACTATATTTCAGAGTAAATTTTCATTTTTCTTACTATTTTTAGGCTGAATAAAAGATTTAGAGAGTGAATCTCACAGGTAATATGCATCTTATAAGTAATGTTTTATTACAATGAGCTTCGGTATCAGTATTTCCTATTTAAGGGGAAAATACCAAAACCTACTGGACAGGTGACACTGAGTGCAATGAACACTTTTTTAAAATTGCTCCTGGATTATACGAATGCCTTCTCTAGACTCTTAGAAAAGCACTTCTATTTTTAAATGATATACTTAGAACATTAAAAGTTGGATTAGCCCCTCAAATACACAGCAACATTTAGGCTTCAAGAGAATGAAAATCTGTATATTGTATTATCTACGGTACAGGTAACTGGTGCTATACTCATTTGACCTAATATACTGTGCTACTCCAAAAATTATGTCTTGAGGTAGCCCCATAGTGGGGGTGGCAGGGAATTCTGATCTTCACCTTCAATTTCAATTTCTATAAATTGGCTTAAACCAGGGCTCTCCTGCTATTAGGAGATAGTAAAGTTTGTTAGACAAGAAGTGAGTATCCTCACTTCTCACCAGCTGATGCTTTACTACCAGCTTCTGTGTTCTTGACCGCCACGGGATCAGCATACAGGAGCCCAAGGCAATGACAGCCTCCTAACATTAGCTCTGAATTCTCCCTTAGAGCGTGTCTGTCTGAAAGGCGATTCTAGGTTTTGTTCTGGTGGTTCACAAAATAGGTCTCCAGTCTAGTTCCTAAGGAAAAAGAATTTCTCACCATCTTTATTATGTCTCTCGGGATATTCTTCCAGTTGTCAGGGAGGATTCTTTTTTGGTATGATATACTAAAAATTGCACATCAAAGTAAGTGTACATTTTTAAAAATTTATCTTAATTGTTGTTCTTGTGCAGTTATCTGTCTTTTCCTCCCATCCCAGCCCACCGCCCCAGCCCTCCCTATATTTTTTCAAATAGTATTTTTGCACAGCTTTTAAGAAGTATTAGCCTTTTGATAGAAGCTTAAAATACTCTTTAGAATGTCATACTGTCAGCACAGGCACAAGGTGATCTTTGCACCAGTACATTATGTGTGTGTGTGTGTGTGTGTGTGTGTGCGCGCGTGCGTGTGTGTGTGTGTGTATGTGTGGAAAACTAATATAAACTCAGTAAGACAATAATTTTCAGGGTGGTATGGGTGTCGGGTGCACTAAATCAAGATCTCTGCGGAACAGAAGAGCTGCGCTGGGTGGGGCTCTGCGCCCGGAGCCTGCCTTCCCCGCCGCGGGCTCCCGATCCAAGGGCACGGAGGGGCCAGCGGCCTCCGCATGTCCACCGGAACCCGGGGCAGTGAGATGAGATGCGCCCCAGCCGGGCCGTTTCAGCACCGCTTTGGCTACAACCCAGCGTATCCTGGCAGAGCCTGCAGGGCTCGGAGGCTCTGCTGTGTGCGGAACTCGCCGTCCCGCATTCAGGGCCCGGCCCGCGGAGCGGCGCGCGGGCGGCGGGAGGACGCGGAGCGCGGGCGAGCTTCCGGAGCCCAGCAGGCGGCGCCGGCAGAACGGGGACGAGTAAACAGGAGCCGGCGGTGGCGTGAGCCGAGCTGGGGGGCGGGGCGGACGGGTGATGAGCGGGTGCCAGCCCTCGGCGGACCCTCGGCAGCCCCAGCCCTCGCCTCCCCGCCTGCGACCCCGACAGCACCGCCCTGAGGCCGAGGGGCCGTCCCTGGAGGGGGCTGGGCGGGTGCACGCGCCCGCAGCGAGGGAGTGGCCTCACCCAGTCCCTTTCGCTGCGGTTCGTTTCTTTCTCGCTTTCCCTTTGTCTCTTCCCCCCTCACGGCGGCCGTGGGGATTGTCGGTGGACAGAAGTGCAGCCTCAAGATGGCTGATGGGAACGAGGACCTGCGGGCAGATGACTTGCCGGGGCCAGCCTACGACAGCTACGAGTCCATGGAGCTCGCCTGCCCCGCCGAGCGCAGCGGCCACGTAGCGGTCAGCGACGGGCGCCACATGTTCGTCTGGGGCGGCTACAAGGTCAGTGGGTGGCCCGGGCTGGTGGTCGTCGCTTGGTGTCACCTGGGTTCTGGAGGCGGGTGGGGCGAGCAGGCCAGGTTGGCCACCTCCGGCGCCCCCACATTCCGATTCTGCGCATCGTTGTTCTTTTTGAGCGTGGGAATCTTCTCACGAGTCCCCGGACCTCCGAGACCCCAGGCTGTTGTCACCCCCACGCCCTGCTCTCACAGCGCGCCCTGCCCCCCGCAGCCCCCCAGCCCTGTTGCTCCAGGCGCCCCGAATGCTCTGTGACCTCGGAGCGATATTTTGAGGAGGACACGTTGGGCGTGCCTGACAACTAGCTGTGTTTTTATTTAAAAAGTTGGAGGTGTGCGTAAGAGGTGACGGTGTGTGATGTCACTCTTACTCTCTGTTGGGTCTACCTGTGAGCTGAGGCCATTGGCCCACCGGGGCCGCTGGACACAGGCAGCCTTCCTGCCCGTTCCGGAGGCCGGCTGCGCCTTTTGCAGGTGGCCGTCCCACTGTGTTCGAATGTTTTAAGGCTGTTTTCCTTTTGGTTTCAGCTGAGAAAGGGCTTAAAATTTTCAGAAGACACCCATATTAAAAAAGTTAATGGAAAAGCTCTGCCAGTTACCAGAACATCAACAGCTCCTTGACCCCTAATGATGATGTGATTACTTACCACTGCGGAGCCAGCTGTGTTTCTTCCCGCCCAGTGCACGGGGCTCTCCCCGAAGGGTCTGCTGTCTGACCCCTGCCCGTAGTTCTCCAGCTCTTTTGCTTTTTAGAAGTTCCTAATAACACTCCACATTCTAGAATCGTCTTATTTCATTTGTTCAGTTGGCTTCAATCTATTTCTACCAAAATTATTTTTTATAGTCCCTTTCCCTCCTAAAAATAATCCCCTCCTTTCAGTATTGGCTTGCAGTCTAGCCCACCACACCTGTGTCTTTGATGACTTGCTTTGTGACTCGCAGTAAGTTTCAGCTCATGGGCCCCGTTGAGCTGACCGCCGTTGAACACTTCTGAGATGACTCAGAAGACAGGTGGGATAAAGTGCCTTAGCTGTCCTGATGACTTCATGTAGTTGAGCCACAAAAGTTGTTTGTTTTTTTTTGCTAATCATAATCTGTGTTTTCCTCAGCCTCCAATGAATAAGTGTTTAGAGGGTACTTGTTAAGAGGAAGAGGGTAGGTATGTGGTGATCCTTACTGAAATGTAAATAATTCACAATGAGAAAAGTAATCCTGTTGGTCAATCATACTTCAGTCTAAAGTACTTTATTCAAAATTCTGTTTGTAAGAGTCAGCAGCACTAAGGGAATAGGATGTTTCTTTGGGCATGGGGAGAGGGAGGGTGGTCAGGATGGAAGATTTCTGATGGTGTTTTTGAAGGCCTGGATGTTGAGTGGACACGCTGTCCACATTTTGGTTAGAACCCTGAGAGTAGGCACAGGAAGCCCTTGGAGATTGTTTTGAAGGCAGGGAACCTTAGCTTTGTATACAGTGGTCAGTTGTCCTCCTTAGGCCAGGCTGGTCTTCTGGGGTTCAGCCTGCTGTATTCTAGCCTTTCCCTTCGAAAGTGGTGGAGTGGAAAGTGAAATGTTTACATGGCCAGGTGCTCTATTCCTCCATGATATTCAAGCTTGTTAGACTCTGACACCCATTCTCAGAGAACTGCAATTGTTTACTGCATGCTGACGTCATTCAGAAGTGGCCAGCAAGGTTCAAAGATTGGAGAGGTTGAGCAGCAGTTGAAGCTACAAATTCAGGGAAAGGAGGCTGAAATCCTGGTTCTACCATTACTTGCTAAGTAACCTGGCAAATTGCTCACCTCTTTAAAAAGCCTGTTTTCTTGAAATACAACTACTTCTAAGGATCATTGTGAGGGTTAAACAAACCCTCACAATTCTAGTATATGGTACATTTAGTCTGAGAATTATTACCTGAAGGGAAATGGAGCAGAACAAGGAACTTACAGTTTTGCAAAAGGACTTATATATTTTCATATTTGCAGTGGTACCCTCTGCATCTTGGTAGAGAATGGATGGGTCAAAGGAGAGAATGGCTAGAAAAACTGTACGTCCCATGTCAGAGTGAGTGAGGAATTAAAGGGTAGACCTTTTTTTAGTCTGCTCACCATGGCACAGGTAATCTCTCCTGAAGTCATGCAGCTGACATTTGGTGCATGGTCTGTCCAGGATCAAGAACTTCCAGCACCATTGCAAGTGTTCTATCAAAAATTTGAAGAAAGGGCTGTCTGTAGTAAGCATTGCCGCGAGTTTGTGGCATGGGGTGGGGAGGACTGTGCGTTTGATGGACTTACTGGACCTATTTTACATATCTCTCAGCATCTCAAATAAGATGGATGTGAAAAAAAATACAGTAGTGCCTCTTTAGAATACCAATTATTTTTTATATTTGCAATTTTCTTTTTGGTTCTTAGAGTAATCAAGTCAGAGGATTATATGACTTCTATCTGCCTAGAGAAGAACTGTGGATCTACAACATGGAGACTGGAAGATGGTAATTTGATTTATAAGGGGAAACATTCAAATAATGTTGCAAACAACAAGAAAACAATTCTGCTGCTTTGGCCTAGCATCTCTTCCGAAGCATCACATATGTATTTTTTAAGATGTTGCATCTTTTGTTACATGGTATCTTGGATGAGAAAATTATATATCCAATTATAGATTGTATCCATTAGAAAAAAGGTGGTATTCATACAATTTTAATGAGCTCTAACATTAAATTTTCTATGTAATTCTCTTTGAAGTAGTGTTTTGTTTAAAAAACAAAACTAGTTTAAATTTACCTTCCATTCAAACTGGGGCTATTCTGAAAGGATCTTTTGCTAGTCTCTTAACAGTGGTACTCAGGAGTCTGTCCTTGGCAGAATTAACGTGATTCTCAGAAGCTAGGTTAACCATGTTTGAGGCTTTCTAAAGTAGTCTTCCCCCGGGGTTTGCATTGTGAGAACATTGTGCTGTACAAATACTACACATATTCTAGATCTCAGAACTGGAATAGTCCTCCCACTTGATTTGAGTGAAACTAAAATTAGGATTATTTCTGTACATAGCTAATCAGTGTTTTCTGAGCTGTTTACCCATTTTGTCTTTAGAAGTTTGGAAATTCATAATAGTATTCCTTTAATACAGAATTCTACATATTTTTTAAAAGAGAATCAGCTCTATAATCTTTTAAAAGCCCACTAGAACTTAAAACTTTAATATAAAGTGATATCATGAGCAGACCTTGAATGACCTATTAAAATTGGTGAAGTTTTCCTGGCTCACTCAAAAACAAAAACAAAACAACTTTTGGACATATGAATGAAAAGCAGTTCAGTCTGAAAAAAAAAAAAATGTTACGCTCCCAGAATGATGTGTCCTGGAGGCTTTTCGGCGCACGCACCCTGCCTCCGTGCAGGGCCAGCCAGCGCAGCCTGTGGAACGGAGCGGGAAGAGCCCCTTCGTTGAGTTTTAGAGCCAGATGAGACCCTAGACATGATGGAGTCAGCCTGTTTCTCTTTTATCTTTTATTGTGGGAATACATGAAAAATAAAATATTTTTGCAGCTCCTTTTTGAGAGGCTTTATTTACATTGCTTTTCTCCCTTCAGGAGAAAAATTAACACTGAAGGTGATGTTCCTCCTTCCATGTCAGGAAGCTGTGCTGTGTGTGTGGACAGGGTGCTGTACCTATTTGGAGGACACCATTCAAGAGGCAATACGAATAAGGTTAGTGTTCCTAAGGATTCCAGTTCAAGGCGGTTTTATTCTTTTTCAGACAACTTCAGACTTTTAAGGTTAATCCATAGTTATTCCTGTCCCAGTTAAAAAATGTGTTTACTTGATTGTGTGCATTTTAGTCTGCCAGTCTGTATTTACCTAGGCCTTTTATAAAATTACCTCTGGTTGGTAACCTATGTGCAGTAACTTCCGAGGTTGTTTCTGTGTTCTTTGCAGCTACTTGTTCTTTTAGAAACCTGGAGTGTTAGATGAGTAACAGGGAATTAGGTGAACATGAGGTGATCGTGGGCAGCAGGGTGAAAGTGAACAGTCAGCCCCGCAGAAAGCCGTGAGGGTCAGTCAACACCGACGACGTTTTATACACTAGCGTTCCTATGCTCTGGCACTGTGAGATGCTGTTGTTCAGACTTTGTTCGTGCTTTTCCCTAAATAGGAAAAAGATACCAGTTGTTCTCTCAGGCCAGTAAGAGAGAGGTGAAATCAGGAAGGTGCATATGATAAACGTAAACTCTTATAAATCCATTTATTTGGCAACTTAGTGGGCACCTTATTTGCTGAGCACAGGAGACATGGGAGACAGAGACGACTGATAGGCAGTCCGCGCCTCTTGGAGCTCACATTCTAGAGGGACACACATAATCAGCGAATGATCTCAGTAGCATGTGGTGCGCACATACACAGAGCCTGGCTCATAGTAATAGCTCAGTAAATATTTCTGAATCTGAAAAAGAAACCTTGACATCATGTTTGGTTAAATGGAGGAACAGAAAAAGTCAAGTTTTCACCCAAGAGGTGAGGCCTGAAATGAATACAACTCGAAGGCATAGCCAGCCTACAGGTACCGAGATGCAGCAGTGCACGCAAGCCAGGTGTGCTCACGGAAATGGCAAGCGGTCCGATCGAGATAGAGCACATGGCTGAGGCAGTTTAAACTGAGCTCCTGGGAACACTAGGGCCCCTGTGGGAGGCTCCTAATGGTGCTGGGTGGCTCCAGGCTAGCCCTTCCACCACCATTTTAACAAGTGTAGCTCCATTTTTCCTTCTATGTTAGGACTTTACTTAAAAGATTTTGTGTGAAGAAAGGGTTCTGTGCCTAAAAGATTTGTTGAGACACTGCAGTGGGCTGTAGTTGACCATGTATCAATATTTGGCAGGGCTGAGGGGGAGAAAAATAATTTTGACGCAACGTGGAGAAGCCTGGGAAAGGGAGAAGCTGCAGCTTTCAGGGCGGTGGGAGAAATGGCAGTCCTTAGTACGTCGGGCTGCTGCGGTTGGGCATGTTAAGTTTGATCGCCAGCAAGTTTAGGAATGGTGACATCTATTCAAGCACCTGGATGTGACTGAACCCTTAAAGACAGACCGATACTTAGCATTTTAAGATTTGCCTTTAGCTCCTAGAGTTAAGTAGGCACTTACAATATATTTGTTAAATTGAACTTGGAGGTGAAATTGCTGAGTCTGATTTTTTGATAACACTATCCTGATACCCACAAATTAGATCAGTACAGGTCTAAGTGCCTATCTAAGGGCGCAGAATGGAAGCCAGTACCTATCTATTGCTTCACCAAAAAATGTGGCTATGGAAAAAAGTCAGCTGAACTAAACGGGATGCTTAGTGACTTAGGTAATTTATATTCTGGCGCAGGTTCCCTACTTAGACTCAGTTAACAGTTTTGCAGCCAGTCTGTAGTCACGCTTTGAGCATTACTGAATTAGATGACATTCTTATTATAAATCACAGCAAAATTAAATGCCAAGGTTGGAATTTCTTTCACATAACCAAATCTAACTGAACTCATTGCTTCTGACAGTTCTACATGCTGGATTTAAGGTCTACAGACAGAGTATTACAGTGGGAAAGGATTGATTGCCAAGGAATGCCTCCGTCGTCAAAGGACAAACTTGGTGTCTGGGTATATAAAAACAAGTGAGTTAGCAGCGCTACAGGTTTGGGTTTTTACGTGGAAAGTGGTTTGCCGTTCAAGTATCCTTAGCTGATAACTAAACTGTTGTAACCGTAGTGCACAGGAGGATTAGTGTATTAATACATCAGAGCACTTAACATGGCATCTGAGACATACTAGCCACTATTTATTTTCGTGTAATCATGTGCCTTTTCAACTCACATAACATAGTGAGTAGAAAAATCTCTTGTATCTTAACCTGTGGATATTTGAATTTTTGTCTTTTTTTTTTTTTTTAATAAAATAGGTTAATCTTTTTTGGAGGGTATGGATATTTACCTGAAGATAAAGTATTGGGAACTTTTGAATTCGATGAAACATCCTTTTGGGTAAGTGAAGTTTCATATTTGCATATGGCCTTAGGATGTTGAAATAACACATTTTGTTTGGTAGCAGTTTTGTTCATTTTGCTTTGTTAATAAATCAGACCAAAGCTATATAATTTTGTAAATGTTATTTGTAAAGTAATTGTAAAGCAACTCAGATTCTTTTCTGTAGAATTCAAGTCATCCAAGAGGATGGAATGATCATGTACACATTTTAGACACTGAAACATTCATCTGGAGCCAGCCTGTAACTACTGTGAGTTCCTGAAGGGTAATGGATCACTAAAGCAGGCCTCTCAGAGGAGGGAAGTTGGGAGGTGGTGTAAGACTGACAGTTCATTCTTCCTGTTTTCTGGAAAGAGCCAGACCTTTCATATTTTCCAAGGACTCCACAACTCAGGAAAGTTTAATGACTGTATAGACCAGACCAGCATCTATTATCTAATTGATGTTGAGTGGTATTGTCTGTCATCAAATAAATGACCTAGCACTACATTGGAATTTAAGTTACTCAAATATCAGTTTCTTTCTCCTCATATACAGATATCATAGAATGTGCTAGCTTTTATTTTAAAATAAAAAATACGGTAAGCATTATATTTATTTACTAGCCCATTCAGTAATACACCTCAGAAATGCAGAATTAAAATTTCCAGTTGTGGCGGTCAGCCTTCAGTACTGCTGTTGACTGGAAGGCTGCAGTTTAGCTTAAAAGCTCAAGCGTCTTGTATATTCTTAGGTGGAAAGTGGTTTGCCACTCAAGTAGTGTTAGCCAATGACCACTGTAACCATAGAACATAAGAGGATTATGTGACTACATCAAAGCACTTAGCAGCACCATTATTGTACAGTATTTTCATACAGCAAGGTGTGAAGACTCTTCCTGGCACTTACCAAAAGTCCGTTTATTTATTAGACTGCTCACCTGACTTTAACAGGGTACAGCGCCTTCGCCTCGCGCTGCCCACGCCTGCGCAGCTGTTGGAAACAAAGGCTTTGTGTTTGGAGGCAGATACCGAGTGAGTATGTAAACTGTTTCAGTGGCCGCCTCTGAATGATTCAGAATGGTGACCGCGTAATTATCCTTTTTCAGGATGCCAGAATGAATGATCTTCACTACCTTGATCTGGATGCATGGGAGTGGATTGAACTGTAGGTATCAATGTTAGATAGTTATTTAGAAGTTATCCAAAAAATTTTCAATGGCTTTTTTCCTTATTCTCTATTATTAGTATATAATGTACTTGCTTAAATTGTCTGTAACCGAACAAACATGATTAGGCCCTTAATGGAGCAATTTTTCTTTTTTTAATTTCTGTTCCCATTAACTATGTGCCTGCACACAGTGTGCGCTCAGTGTTTGCTGAAAAGGTCTAAAGTTGACCATCAAAGAAAACAGTCCATTCTAAATAAAGCATGCAGTTAATACCAAAAACCCTTTTTAAATTCGGTCTCTTTTTAATTCCACATAAATTTTAAAGGAAAGTTCAGTATTTTCTCTGCTTTTAAATGTTGTTATAACATGGCTGTTACTTTCAGAATTCCGCAAGGCATGTGCCCGGTTGGCCGATCCTGGCACTCGCTAACACCAGTTTCCTCAGACCATCTCTTTCTCTTCGGAGGATTTACCACTGATAAACAGCCACTAAGTAAGTCCTTCAAAAATGTAAGAAATTGCTGTATATCATTCATATAGAGTAATATATATAGTTCAAAAAAGTCTACTTTATTAGATGTATCAGGGCTACAGGGTTTGCTGGAGGGTCTGCCGTTCACTGAGGTCCCGACAGGTACCCCCACGGCCTTCATGCTGTGATGCACATCCACTCCGTAAAGAAGGGGCCCGGGACACCACAAGCCCTGCCAAAGGGCTGTAACATGCGGAGGGTTTACTTGGTTAACTGCAGAGGAAAAAAGGGAAATACACTTTCTGTATCTACTCACAATCTGTTTTATTACCTCTGTTGCTAAAGCTGTGCCCTTTAAATATCAATGTTACATTGATAGAATAATGTACTTCATAGATTTTTTTGTTTCGACCAGGTGATGCCTGGATTTTCTGCATCAGTAAAAATGAATGGATACAGTTTAATCATCCCTATACTGACAGACCAAGGTATGAACTATTTAAAAAGGTAATTCTTATACTAAAGTAATGAAGTTCCTAGAGATGTACAAGATAGAATGAGGAAATTTTGGCTGCATTAAATCCATCATTCTTCAAATAAATACCATAGCATTCACTAAGGTTTAATATACCTTTTGAAAGAAAAAAGATGTAATTCTAGTATCAGATGCTTTCTTTTCCATCATCTCTGTGTGAAAAATACAGCTGGATTTTAACTTTTTCCTTTCTTTATCAACAAATTACTTATATAATTAACATTTATAATCAAGCTCTTTACCCAAGTAAATTGAACTGCACCTGAATTTGTCATTAAAAAAAGGAACTGGAAAGGAGAGAATTTCAAAACCTTAAAGAATGTATATGGACAAAAATCAGTAAGTTTCAATTAGATTTTCGGTAGCACTGCAAAGAGTAAGAAATCAAACCATCAAAAAAGAAGAGACTGTTAAACAGTTATCTGTTGTTAATCTCAAAGGATTGTTAAAAAGACTGAAAAGGAAATGGTAGTCAAAGTAGGTGTTAAGAGCATCTTTAGATAGATCAGCCTGCATTCTTCCCTAAGCCTGTAACGCAAGTACAGTCAGGCCACTAAGACATTATGTGACAAAATGTTCTTTTCATTGAATTACCAGGCCTTCAGATACATTGTTTACTCAGGCAGATTCAGCATCTTTCAGATGTTTTGTGTAAGGCCAATTGGCCCAGCTCATGAACAAAGAGGAGGGAGAGGCCAGATACCACTCATCTCCCTAAGATTTTGGACCAGAGAGAAAATGCTAACATCCACTGAATCAAAACAGACATTGATTTTTGTACCTCTGACTACTTTTCCTTAAGAAAATTGCTTCTCACCTTGATGTTGGTCTGAACTCAGGAGCTCCATCCAGTCTTTACTAAATCAGTTCTGTTCTGTGTTTTGGGTGACTTCAAACTCAAGCTCTTGTTTTAAATGTAGATTATGGCATACAGCTTGTGCCAGTGACGAAGGAGAAGTGATTGTTTTTGGTGGGTGTGCCAATAACCTTCTTGTCCATCACAGAGCTGTAAGTATATGACCTTCTGTGAAAGGACACTTCGTAACATTGCTGAAATTTATTTGTGAAGTACTTGCTTTTTAACGTGTTGTTATCTATTTTTCAGGCACACAGTAATGAAGTACTAATATTTTCAGTTCAGCCAAAATCTCTTGTAAGGCAAGTAATTTTTTAAGGGCACCAACAAGCCTTCATCGATACAACTAACCAGTTATATTTTCCTGTGAAAATCTTAAAAGAAAATGGTTTCTTTCTTTTTATTTTAATAGTTCAACTGAATGTACTTCTAAACAGTAAAGTGAAATTATTTTTCTCTTTCCTTGTTCACTTTCAGGCTAAGTTTAGAAGCAGTCATTTGCTTCAAAGAAATGTTAGCCAACTCGTGGAACTGCCTTCCCAAACACTTGCTGCACAGTGTGAATCAGAGGTTTGGTAGTAACAACACCTCTGGATCCTAAGGCCTCACAGAGTAACGCCTCTGGTCGCTGTGCATGGACAGCAGTTCTGCAAACATCGAAGAGTGGTGTCGTTTGGAAAGTTACATGCATTGTTGTAGTTTTGCAGCCTTCTGATTTTGATGTGCATGTGACTGGCCTAGAGAACCTATTTTTGTGTCTAAATAAATGTATTTAACACCAATAACTGTCTTCTGTTAGAGCAAAGGGTAATTAATACTTGGGCTTTCTACTCTAAGGATATGGTTCCTTTTTGGTAACTTCAGGATATGTATCTGTAGGAACATGATACTAATTATCCTTACCACTTAAAATGGGGAAGTTGTTTTTTCCCTTTTTAATTGAACTTTTGGGGTGACACTGGTTAACAAAACAGAGGTTTCAGGCGCACAGTTCCACAGCACACCGTCTGTACATTGTGTTGTGTGTTCACCACCCCAAGTTACTTTTTTTTATCTCAGACACGACAGGACCACATGGTTTGTTCAGCTGATGAAGTTACTTTTTTAAATGGCACGAATAGTCTATCATGTTGTATTTACAACACGAGATTACATAATTATACAGTTAACTTAAACGTGATTTCAAGTGGAAAAATACTCTCAATAGGAGGACTGAGAAACTGGTAAAAGAAAGGAGAGACCAACAGCAGTTTAGTACTTTGACCGTAAACGCTTTGGTATAGGGTCTGGGGGAAGCGGTCATGTTGACTGTAGGCAGCTGTTGCCTGACCAGTTAGAAAGTAGCAGTTTTCTAACTCATAGAAAAATGGAAATAAGGTGTGACTTTGTTCTCATTCTGTTACGAGACAGAGGAAAGCTGGGTCTGGAGTCTTTCGTGGTAAGCCTAAAAGTGCACTTCTGACATCACAGGTTAAGGTACCTCATAACACGCTACTGATTCCTGGTAGAGGTGAAAAAATTAAATGGTACAGAACTGAATGAGATTACAAGAAAGAAATTAAGGTGAAAAGTGAGGGTATGTAAATGCCTGGAAATGATCAACACCAATTACTTCTAGATATTATTCCTCAAGCTGAGTCATGGCAATTATTTGTATTTTACATCTGGTCCAATGTACTTTTTGACAAATATAAGATGGAAGAAAACTAACTCCTTCAATATTTAGGGTTTTCAAGACTTAATCCAAAATATTTAAACCAACCACCATCACCAGGAAAAGAGAACAAAAATCCCCTGGGACTGGCCTGCAGTAGATGTAGTGGACATTACGCACTGCGGACCACCAGGCGAACAGTCCACACGACTGCGCCGTTCCACTACTCAGTCACTTCACACTATGAAGTGAGTACTTCATACTGACTTCTCAAATTCCAAGAATATGCAGAATAACTGCAGATGTGTACACTTAGCATGTAACTGTCCCCAAATACTTTAGGAAATCCTACAATAGACGGTGTCTCCTCTCTATAAAACTGGAATAAAACAGTAAGTCCTTTTGGTGAATATAGCAAGGCAATATTTAGTTCATTTTTAAAAGTGGAAGTCTTGTTACATGGTGTTTTCATTTTTGAACGCCCAGAAGGCTGTAAAATTGGCTTTATCTCAGCTATTTCCTTTTTACATTCAGAAGGTTGGGTGCAGACACTTTGACTTTGCCAGGAATGTTTCTTGATAAGTCCGTGTCCTAAAAAAAAACCAAAAACCAACTGCTGAGTATCTTCACATCCTACGTGGTCAGTCATATTTCTTTGTATGACAATTATGTGTCCTCTGCTATCAGCAGAAAAGCATTTCTAAAATTATTAGCTGAAATGATTTTACTTATTTTATACTGCCTCTAAGAAGACAACATTTTCTACCAAAATAGTGGCTGCAGCTTGCATCTACTAAACAAGGTCAAAATAAAAATTAGCAAGTAACTGCTGACATTTTAAGTTGCACTACGAATCTTCAGAAAGTTCTACAGGAATATTTTACCTTTACACTGCGGAATAAGTCTTTTTCTCTTGCTGTTGCTTCTTTGGAATGCATGAAACTATTCAAGGCTGTTTTTGCAGCTGTAAATATAAAACAGAAGAATGTACTTCTCTTCAGTCAAGAAATGTTTAAAATTGTAATACATTAAAAAAAAATGTAAATACCTTTTCCCTTTTTCTGAACTCCAGGAGTAAGTTTCACTTTGTATCTTTAAAAAGGAATTGTATATGTTACTAAATAGATTACAAAACAATTCATAAATCACTACTACGCCAGCTGTTTTGAGGAAACTGATGAGGACTTACTTGTAGTTGGTCATGGTGGTGTACGGGGCACAGATGGGAATGGCAAACAGCAGCACATCTTCAGGGTGTGGCTGCCCTGTCAGCGAGTCAAAGAGATTTTCCTAAAAAGGGAAACAAAAATAGGAATTTACATCAGTTCTAAAAAGGAAAACTCTAAAACCTGTCAAATTAGTATTTCAGCACATTTTTATTCTTTTCTGATTGATAGTCTTCAACTCTGCTTTATAGCTCCAAAAAGTTTAAGACCAATGGTGTTTTTTTGCCTAGCATAATGAGAAATGAAAATGACTTTAAAATATGCACTTGTAATCCATTTAAGAGACAGGAGAAAAAACTTGTTGCAGAAAATGCCTATGGATTAAAAGGAAGCACAACATCGACCACAAATACATTTAAATTCATTGCATGGAAATGAGACTGACACTTTGGACCAGCGGATCCCAACCATGGCGTTCTGCCCCCAGAGCACACTGGGCAACGTCTGGAGATGGTTCTGGATGTCACCACTGGAGGAGAGGAGTGTGTGTGGGGAGGAGGGAGTGGGTATAGAGTGCTACTGGCCTCTATCTAGTAGTAGGTAGAGACCAAGGATGGGACAGTTACCCACACAACAAGAATTATCCACCCCAAAATATTCACAGGGCTGCAGATGAGAAATCCTGGTCTAGAATAGCCTTCTCTCTTACCTTTTCTTAAGGAGAACTCCTAGGGCTTACAGTTTCCCATTTGGGGGGCTGCCAACAAGGTTGCCCATATTTTTAACATGAATAAATTTGGAGACAATATGCTTGGTGCTAAAGTAGTGTTAATATGTGCCATGAACTTTTCTAAAGTTCAAATTACCTTAGTTCTCAAAACTCTTCTTTCCTAATAGGGATAATTATTATCCCCATTCTTCAAATGAGGGAGCAGACACAAAGAAGCAAAGTTGGGATTGAAACCCAGAAAGTTTGACTCCAGAGTTTTTTCTTAGCCTTTTGGTTTTAATTAGGAGTTGTGTCAAACATGTTCTGGGAAATGAAGTGCCGTCTCAACATTGCGGTAGGGGCCCTGACCCGAAATCATACCTCGTTTCCTTGTTGATCCAGATCATGCTCTTCCTGCTCCAAACATAAAATTTTAAAAGTCAGTTATAACTTAAATTGACATTCTACGCAACTAAATACTATGAAAAAGAAACAGTGATGTAATAAGATTGTGACATCTTACCAATAGGATAAGGACTCCAAGGTTGTGTCTAATATTTCAGCATGCAATGCCATTCAGAGAGAAAAGGGACTGTTCTCTGAGGTTAAAAAAAAAAACCCCTTTTCCACAGAGCAGTGATTTTCAACCATTTCCATCTCATGGCACACAAACTAATTACTATGATTCTGTGGCATACCAAAAAATACAATTTTTGCTGATCTGACAAAAAGCCAGGTATAATTTTGATTCAGTATGGGACGACTACTGTTATATTGGCTAGTATATATTTTATGGGACTATCTAAGGGAAAAGAGGGCAAAGCCCCCGACTAAATTGTAAGGTGTTGCATGTTTTAAACATTCCTGTGGCACACCGGGTAAAAAATCACTGCCACAGGGCATAAGCTAAAGAAGAGGGGAATGTTACAAAGACAACTTAAAATGACAAATAGGGGGACTTCCAGCCAAGATGGAGGTGTAGGTAGACACACAGTGCCTCCTCGCACAGCCGAAACTAAGGAGAACAAAAATTTAGGGGAAAAAAAAAAACAAAAAACCCAAACAACCAGATCTGACAGAAAACTGAACTGTAAGGAAGTCTGACAACCATCACCCGGATCGGTAAGAGGAGCAGAGTCAGCAGCCAGCAGAGAGGGGTCGCAATAGGAAAAAGCGGTGGTTGTTGACCCCGGGTGTGCAGGCAGCGGCTGGCTGACAGTGGACACACATTCATGCAGATAAACCAGGCTAAAACGGGGAGCCAGACAGACCTTGCAACCCAGGGCCCCAGCACCGGGAAATGAAGCCTAAAAGCACCAATTGAAAACACTTGTGGGGGTTGAGGTGCCTGGAAAGACTCCCAGCCTCACAGAAGAGTTCATTGGAGAGACTCACAGGGTCCTAGAAATTACACAGGCTCACCCACCCAGAAGGCAGCACCAGAAGGGCCCAATTTGTTTGTGGGAAGTGGGGGAAGTCACTGAAATCTGGCAGAGAGCAGAGCAAGGGCCATTGTTCCCTCTGACCCCACCCCCACATACAGAGTCACAACCCAGCAACGTGGGTTGCCCCACCCTGGTGAACACCTAAGGCTCCATCCCTCACTATGTAACCAGAGCGAACAGACCAAAAAAATAAATAAAAAATATGGCTCAAGTGGAAGAACAGATCAAAGTCCCAAAGCTAATTCATCTAAGCAAATGAAGAGATAGCCAACCTATCAGATGCACAGTGCAAAGCACTGGTGATCAGGATGCTCACAGAATTGGTTGATTTTGCTCACCAATTAGATGAAAAAATGAAGGCTACACTAAGCAAAATGAAGGGAAATACACAGGGAACCAACAGTGATGGGAAGAAAACTGGGACTGAAATCAATGGAGTGGACCAGGAGGAAGAAAGAAAAAAACAGAAAAGAATGAAGAAACAAGAATTCAAAAAAATGAGGAGAGGCTTAGGAACCTCCAGGACATCTTTAAATGTTCCAACATCCAAATTATAGGGGTACCAGAAGGGGAAGAGGAAGAGCAACAAGTGGAAAACTTATTTGAACAAATAATAAAGGAGAACTTCCCCAATCTGGCCAAGGAAATAGACTTCCAGGAAGTCCAGGAAGCTCAGAGAGTCCCAAAGAAGGTGGACCCAAGGAGGAACACACCAAGGCACAGGATGATTACATTAGCCAAGATTAAAATGAAGGAGAGAATTCTAGAAGCAGCAAGGGGTAAGGGGACAGTCACCTACAAAGGAGTTCCAATCAGACTGTCAGCTGATTTCTCAAAAGAGACCTTATAGGCAAGAAGGGGCTGGAAAGAAATATTCCAAGTTGTAAAAGGCAAGGGCCTACATCCAAGATTGCTCTATCCAGCAAAGCTTTCAGTTAGAATGGAAGGGCACATAAAGTGCTTCTTAGATAAGGTCAAGATAAAGGAGATCATCATCACCAAGCCCTTCTTATATGAAATGTTAAAAGGATTTATCTAAGAAAAAGAAGATTAAAAAATATGTTCAGTAATATGACAGCAAACTCACAATTATTAGCAATCACACCTAAAACAAAAACAAAAGCAAACTAAGCAGAGAACGAGAACAGGAACAGAACCACAGAAATGGAGATCACATGGAGGGTTATTAACAGGGGAGGAGGAGAGAGGGGGAAAAGGTACAGAAAATAAGTAGCATAGATGGTAGGTAGAAAATAGACAGGGGGAGGGCAAGAATAGTGTGGGAAATGTAGAAGCTAAAGAACTTATGACACATGGACATGAACTAAAGGGAGGGAACGTGGGTGGGAGGTGGGGTGAAGGGAGGAGGGGAATGAAGGGGGCATAATGGGACAACTGTAATAGCATAATCAATAGAATTTTAAAAAAAGTGACAAATAGGTCTGATGCATTTGCCAGGGAAAAAGAAAATGGAAAATTTTGGTAAACAGACGTTTATGTTTTAGTCTCTGTTGAACAGTTTTGGGATAAATGTTCACATGTTAAAATAAGGTTAATGGTAATTTTGTTTGCTTGCTCACATTAAAAACCCTATCTGGATATAACCTATCCCTGAAAGAACATTCAAAATTAACACATTTAGTGAATACTTGTGAGTCTAGGGTTTACACAATTATAAGACCACTGTAAAATTTGAGAATCAAACTGAGCTTTAATATTACTAAACAACACCACTGTTCAGCAGGGAAAAAAGAAAACATCAGAACAGTCAGAATCCCCATGAGCATTACCTGCATGCAACTGAGCACACCAAGCTTTAACAGTCATATGTGAAAATACAAGCTGAATCAAAACATTTTACAAATTTAAAAAACAAGTCCTTTGAGTCCTTTGCTCAAAATTTCAAGATGTATGACAAGGTATGTATGGAAAAAGTCCAGCCATTGTTAATACAACGAGAATGGTTTGCACAACATCGATGTAACCTGGTGGTCAAGGAGAGTGGACTGGGATGTGCATGTGTAAACGATGATGACTTCACTACTGGTTACTGGGGGTGGTAGATGCCATTGAGTGAGCATGTGTACTGTGTGGCCATTGCGTTAAAAATGAGTGAGTAGAGCAATGAATGTGCATCAAATTTTGTGTTAAGCCTGAACATTCCTCCCGAAATTATCCAGATGACTCAGAAGGCTGCTGCTACAGGCAACCGGGGACTAGCATCTTTATCACAATGCATCCACTCATGCTTCATGTCTCAAGCAGAGTTTTTTGGCAAAATATCAAATTACCCAGGTAACTCACTCCCCTACAACCCACATTTGGCACTCTGTGACTTCTGGCTTCTCCCAAAACTAAAACCACCCTTGAAAGGGAAGAGATTTCAGACCATTCATGAGATTCGGGAAAATACAACGGGGTAGCTGGTGGCCATTGGGAGAACTGTGTGAGGTCCCAAGGTGCCTACTTTGAAGGGGACCGAGGCATCATAGTCCAGTGTACATTTCTTGTATGTTCTTCAAAAATGTCTCTATTTTTCATATGAGATCTGCCCAGAAAGTATCCAGCCATCTGATACGCAAAATAGACATTTATTGAAGAAGATATAAGAAACATGGTATACAGCACAATGATGCCTCATTTCCTGTCAAAGTAGGCACGTTGGGATCTAGCACAGTTCTCCCAGTATCATTAGCAACTGCAGCAAGATGTTCCTTCTGCTCTGGTAGCAGAAGCCATGAAAGAAATTTTGCCACAACACGCTTCATGCCAAGATCCTATGTCAAAATCTCGGACACAGTAGTGTTTGGAATCCCCACATCAGCTTCTAGTTCTCACACTGTCAGTCGGTGACCTTTGTTCATTGCAGCCCCCACACATTCAACAGTCTCAGGTGTTCTGCTTGTTGCAGGCCTTCCAGAACATGGATCACATTCAACAGATTCTCCACTACCTTTGAAGTATTTGTGCTACACTTTTGTGTTTCACTCATTGCATCATCCCTGAAAGCCTTCAGAATCATCCAAACAATTTCCGTGGAGGAACATTCAAGCTTAATGCAAAAAATGATGTAGGTTTATTGCTCTACTCACTTTTTTGAATGCAGTGGCTACACAGTACAAGTGTTTACTCAATGGCATCTACCATCCCCACTGACTAGTACAGTGAAGTCATCATTGTTCACATATGCGCATTCCAGTCCACTCTCCTTGGCTGCCAGGTTATATTGATGTTGTGCAAATGATTCTTGTATCAACAAAGGCTGGACTTTTTTCCCCAACAGACCTTGTATTACATGACTGGATACTTTCTCGACAGGCCTCATATATATTCATGCAAGAAGATATACTTAGGGCTGGGCTTATATTCAGTTGATAGAACAATCAGACAACCATCTTAACTAGAAAAATGCTAACTTTTCACTGGTTCTGCAACCAGGGCACTTGGCACTTTAACTGTGTAACCACTCCCAACGTGATGTAAGATAATGCAGCACCTATTCCTGTAGAAAAACCTCGAGAAATGCAAATTTATTTTACACTCATCTTCACGACAATCCCAATTATGTCTTACTTTAATCTTAAGTTCCTAACAGCATCAAATAAAGTCTGTCCAGGAAACTGATATTTTCTAAATATCAGTTTATTATTATCACAATACCTGTGATAAATTTTATCAGCTATCAACACTACCATTTTTACGCTGGTGCCTGGAATTTTAGTCGTATAGGTTGTATTTCTAGGGTGACTTTCCATCAAGAATAGGGTTACTACTCATTCTGGTTTTAGCCCTGCTAAGTCCCATGCCCTAGAAACCCAAAGATGACTGGTCACCCTAACTGAGAAGGAAAAGCCCACACACATGTGTGGTAGCCTTACCTTGTCATCATGTGGATCATCTACAGCCAAGTCTTGTATCTCATGAGTTATAACCTGAAGGGATGGAGTTTCTCTCTTTATGCTGTCTGAGACCCGTAATCCACCTCTAGATTTCTGGGGCTGTTTCTTCACTGGTTCATCCTTCATTTTTCCTTTCTTGCCCTTCTTCCCTTTTTCTTCTTTGTTTGAACCTGCAGACTTCAATTCACAGAGGAAAAAAGAGTTAATGTCAATATTTTCAATATTGTCACTATTTTAACAACAATGTATGGAATGCCTAGCATATATAAATTGGCAGGGGTCTGGATGCCCCTTGAAAAGCAAAGGCAGAGAATGTTTTTAGATATTACTTACCCCTAGCAATTTCATAATGAGTTCACGATCTTCTTCATCTTGATCTTTGTATTTTTCCTTCATTTTTTTCATTTTACTCTACAAAATCAAGATTTTGGTTGAAAAAAATTTAACAGTAAAAAAGTGACAATGTATGTTTATAAAGAAAAGGCTTTTCTTTAGTTCTCTGTCAAAGATACTTATTGAGTAAGGCATGATTCCAAAGATAGATAAATCGTATTTCTCATCCCTCAAGGAATTTACTATCTGGTGGGAAAAGAAGATACATATAAGAGTAAGGATAAATTAATGCATCATATTCTAAATGCTAGAGGAGAGGTACAAATTATTTCTAAGATAATTTTGAGAAAAACATTTCTTTTAGCTTAAGTAACAACTGTGGAGAAGAAATAAAGCAAAACTTGAAAGTCTTAAGGAAATACATTTTATAGTACCTGGGAATATAGGAAAAGCGAGGTGATAAGGTAAAGACAGGACAGAGTAGTAACAGCAAGTCACTGCGTTTGGTTGGAGCATACGCAGAGAGAACAGCAAGTCACTGCATTTGGTTGGAGCATACGCAGAGAGAACAGCAAGTCACTGCGTTTGGTTGGAGCATACGCAGAGAGAACAGCAAAGCAGGCTGGGTACTGACTGCCGACACTCTGAAGACAGAATTGTATCAACTGAACTAGTGGATTCTTTATTCAGGTTACCCATCCAAATAATGCTAGTGGTTTTTAAAACTAGAGACACCTAAGCCTCACCTCCAAAGATTTTTGTCTTGATAAGTCTAAGCTGTGGCCCAAATAACAAATATCTAAAATTTTAAAGACTTTTTAAAAATAGGGCACACAAACATACACAAAGTACTAACTATAAAAAATAAGTCAGACTTCATTAAAATAACATGCTGCTCATAAATAACACTATTATGAGTAAAAAAAAGCCTCAAAATGTGAGAAGTATTTGCAATACACACATCAAGAAAAGACTTGTATTCTAGATTTCAAAGAACCCAAAGTGCTCAGTATCATTAGTCATCAGGGACATGCAAATTAAAGCCAAAATAAGATTTCAGTACATATACACTTGAATGATCAAAAAATAACCTGACAATACCGAATGTTAGGATATGGAGCAAAGAGAATTCTGATACACTGCTGTCGAGAAACGAGTACACGTACTCTGGAAACTGGTACTACCTACTAAAGCCAAACAGGCACAATATAACCCAGAAATTCTATTCCTCACCGTAACACAACAGAAACACATGTTTTGGACCTAAAAGACACAGATAAGAATGTCTACTAACAACAGTGCAGATAGATAAGTTGTGGCAGTCACACAATGGGACACTACTAATCAACACATATGAATAACATGACAATACAACATGCATGACACACAATGTTGAGTGAAACATGCCAGAAAAAAGACTGTTCCATGTGGTTGCTTTTACATAAAGTTAAAACGGGAAAAATAATCTTCAATGATTAATAATCATTTTTTGGTCCTGATCAGTGTGACTCAGTTGGTTGGGCACTGTCCTGAAAACAGAACTGCCGCCATTTCAGTTCCCAGTCAGGACACAGCCCAGGCCGTGGGTTCGGTTCCCGACAGGGGTGCGTACAAGAAGCAACAGATCAATGTGTCTCTCTCACATCGATGTTTCTCTCCCTCCCTTCCCCTCTAAAATAAATATTTTAAAAAGGGAATAATTTTGGGGGTAGGATCCTATTTAGAAAGGGGCAAGAGTGAGCTCATTGAGCTAAAAAAAACACTTAAGATTTGTGCACTTTACTATATGTACATTATACCTCAAAAAAACCTTAAGAATATGAACAATATTAAATATTACCAATAAGTTGAATCAAGAAATGGAAAACAGTTTCTTGGAAGTCACAGCTTAGGGAAACTGAAGACTTGTGACAAATCACCCCAGCTATCGACACTACTGTCTGCATGCTTATGTATGAAACAGGAAGCCTGCATGTACCTATAATCATAAGAAAATTTAATCAGTACTAAAAACCTACCTGCAAAGCCCTAAATATCATGCCCAATTTTAGAAACAAATACTACTAAATTTCAAGGAACAAACACCGTCCATTTTATATAAAGTTCCAGAGAGCAGGAAAGAGGGAAAAGTCCCAAACTTATTTTTTGAAGTTGGCATAACCATACCAAAACCAGACAGAGACAGTATGAGAACTCAGAGGACGATTTAATAGATTTTCTCAAGTAATTTACCACATTAACTGATTAAGAAAAAATACATGCAGAAAAAGCATTCAGTAAAATTTAACTCATCATTATTAAAAATAACTCTTCATAAAGAACATCTACCGACAACCCATGGGACAAACTCCACAGTGAAAAAGACCTTCCACAGAGCCCCTAACGTGATTGACAGCAGCGCACACTGCGCCACCTCCACGCAACACCGCGTTCGGAAGGTTTTGAGCTAGTGCAGAACACAGGCGGCAAGTCATAACAGGTAAAAAGAAACGAAAGCCATTAATGACTGTACACACACGAAATAGTTTAGAAGTTCGGTAAGATTGCCTATTACTACAATGTGAAGATTGTCTTTCCACACACCAGCAATAATAACTAGGAAGTGAGAGTTCAAAAAATAAACCATTTACAAAAAGAAAGAAAAATTTTAAGTAGGAACAGATAAGATGGGTAAGACTCTAGAGGAAAATGTATCTTTATTGAAGAATATAAAGCATTCTTACATAATTACAGCCCATATTCAAGGACAGGAAGACTCGGTGTATTAAAGATGATAGTTCTCTGAAAAATTATCTAAAAATTTAATATAATTTAATAAAAATGTCAGAATTTGCCTTAGAACTTTATCTGCAGAATATTTCATTGTATAAATATGTAATAGTGTTTATTGCCATTTTCTATTGCTGGGCATTTAAGATTATTTTCACTTTTCTTGCTATTATAAATATCAGCTTGATGAATATCCTTAGTAAATACATGATTGTTTTAAGTATATATTCCTAAAAGCAGACTTGCTGAGTCAGCAGTAAATGCACTGTTGGGCCTCTTCATCGGAATTCCCATGATGTGCTATGATGTGCTCTCAAACATTTATTGAATGAGACTGAATACACGTCATCTATCAATTTGATGGGTGAAAAAAATACCCCCCCCCTTTTTTTTACATAAGCATGTTCTTTCATCAGGTTTGTTGTTTGTCTTTCAATTTTATTGATGGGTTCATTTCTCCACCTGGAATTTACTTTTTTCTTTCAAACATGACTAGCCACTGATTTTTAATATTTCATGCCTTCCCAAACAATCTATATTATTTTATCACATACTGAATTTTAAAATGTGTAATTAATGGTCCCATGACCAGATTTTATCGTTTCACTAGTCTGCCTTTCCTATGTTAACACAATACTGTTTTATAATTCTAACATTAACGGTTTTAAACCTAGTAGGGAAACCCCCTCCTCAGTCTTCTTTCTCAAGATTTCCTTACCCTCTAGTATTTACTCTTTAGAAATACTTTATCGAGATAATTAAAATCTCAATTCCAATTAAAGTCATGTTGAACTTATGGAATCATAACTGATGCTCTTCCCTTCCATGTGTGTAATATGCCCTTGGACTTATTTGAGGCCCACTGAAAAACATCCAAGAAATTCTGATACCATGGATGAAGATCATTAAACATGATCTTTATTAAGATTTCAAAGAAATTTTTAAAAAAGATACACTGATATATTAGCTGACAATCCCCTCTTTATACTGCTATAGCATTTAAAAAGTATATTCTATGTGCACTACTTCCCTCATCACCCACCTTTAAATAAAATACGTAAGATTTCTAACCAAAATTGCATTAATTGAAAAAGAATGTACTAATCTAAATTATCAATAAATACAAGCCTACCACTTTACTACCTGAGTGCCTAAATCACAATCTACCACTTCTACATTAAATGGGACCTTCTGCCTACATGATCTCAAAGGATCCCTAAATTTCCAGTATCTTTTCAACTAATTTTCAGTCAAAGGATGTCACATAGGACTATAAAAATAATGTCTACATCATGTTTCACTTAAACTTTAAAAAATTAAGAAGAACCTCACAACTTTATGTGGGAACCATACAGTACTACCTCTAACAATTCACCCCAAAGTTCATTACCTTTTGTCCTCGCTTCACTGGCTGCACAGCTGGGGCGACTTTGCTTGTGATCTGATGGGTTTCAATGTGCAGAGCATCCTCTTTTTCTTTGTCCTTTCCCTCCATCATTTCTAAATCCCCTGAGTCACCTGGAAGCCTTTTCTTCTTCAGTTCCCTAAAAATATGTGAAAAGGAAACACCTGATTTTTAGAATTTCAAATTCTTAGTGTCCTAAGAAAATTATATAAGGAAGGGAACATGTACAACACATAAAAGACCATGGCTTCTGCTTAACTTGATAATCACCAGGCTACGATGTTCAAAAAGGTGCACACCATCACTCAGGGAAAAATCTTTAATTTTTTTCTCTCACGGATTTATCATTCTTTTTGTCACCCTTGACTTATCCTAATTCGGTGGCTACATTTAGTCCCTCACACCTGGAGAGCCAGGCACTGGGATTTGTAGTCTTTCTAATCAACATGGCCCTAATCGGATCATAGCTAGTCAATAAAATATTTGTTGATTGGTTGGCTGAATAAATGGATAAAAAGTAAGCAGATTATGAAGGAAGGGGAAATTCTATTACCTGATATTTTTCATGTGCAATCTCTATTCCCACTGCCACAGCTCTAGGCCAGGTCCTCATCACTTCCCAACCCTGACTTCCTCCAGTGATTTCCCCAACAATTTGTTCTATGGGAACTTCTAGATTAATCTTCCTTAAACGTTTACCTATGTCACATTTCCATTCAAAATCTTCCAGAAGTCCTCCTCACACCACGTTCAGGATAAAGTCCAAAATACTTAGCTTGTCATTCAAAGTTCTCCACACATGGTCCAAATTCACTTTGCCAATCTTACCCACCAGTCATAAACATGAACTGCCTGTGCCTTTTACCTTTGCTTTTTTTTTTTTTTTAATTTTAAAAAATTTATTTACTTTTAGAGAGGGGGAAAGGGAAAAAAGAAAGAGAGGGAGAGAAACATCAGTGTGTGGTTGCCTCTCACGTGCTCTAACTGGGGACCTGGCCCATAACCCAGGCTTGTGCGCTGCCTGGGAATCAAACCAGCAACCCTTTGGTTCGTAAGCCAACACTCAATCCACTGAGCCATGCCAGCCAGGGCGCGGCCTGTTTTTTACCATTTCGTCAAAGCATTATGGATACTGCTTCCAAATTCCTGCTCCCCTTTGTTCATGGTAATTCTCTTTGATGTCTTCAAGTCCTGCCTTATTATCTTCATTTACCTAAATGCTAATACATTTTAAAGGAACATTTCTGATGGTTATTTCCCAAAACACCTGAACTTACGGCAATTTCTTACTCAACTACTGTATCACTTTCAGACAACACTACAGCTGACCCTTGAACACCACAGATTTGCACTTATAGGCCCTGCAGAAGTGGACCCATGCACTTCGTGGGTTCAAACTCATGTTGTTCAAGAGCCAACTGTATTTGCAGTCCTTGGTGAGGAGCCCACAGATGCCGAAGCCCGACCGCAGTTAGATGAGGATTTTCTATTGCATGGGGGCCAGCACCTCTCACCCCTCATGTTGTTCATGGGTCAAATGTATTTACAGACTTATGGCTATTTCCTGGATCCAGAACTCAAAAGCGATCCAGGAACTCAAAAGCTTCTTGATGACATGAAC
The DNA here is from genome assembly GCA_004027475.1 of Anoura caudifer. Taxonomy (NCBI): domain Eukaryota; kingdom Metazoa; phylum Chordata; class Mammalia; order Chiroptera; family Phyllostomidae; genus Anoura; species Anoura caudifer. Next base: position 202,747 of record PVKU01001902.1, on the reverse strand, counting down.
TTTATATTTTACTTCTTTGTACACTAGTCTGAATCTCTTTCACCCGCAGCAGGTGTCTCAGGTGCCCCATTTCTTCTGCCTCTACCTTTCTATTTGCCTCCTGAGACCTGCTATCTTTAAAAGCAAGACCAAAAGTCCTCCCTCTTCTATAAAACTTTCCTAGTTAATTTCAAGTACTCCTATTTATTCCTGTCAATATTATCCCAAAATTAGCCTATTTACTACATTGTAGTTATTACTGTACATACTTATGCAATAAAAGGTCTTGCATTACATGACCTATCTCATCAATTACAGTAACAGATTAGGGTCTAAAATAGAAAAACCTATTGGAGCTGAATACTAGGGAAGATTTATGTTGAATCTTGGTTAACTTTAATAAGATCTTTAGAACAGCCAGGTGATTTGTCATAACTGAATTGTCAACAAAAAATGATTACATGCTTTTCAGTTAGATAATACAAACACGTTTACCTTCTTTCCTTGGCTGACAAATGTCTCCGGCTCTGTAATTTACTGTCACTCTATTAAACAAAAAATAAGTAAACACAAACAATATCACTACTATTAATTTTTCAAAAAGTAAAATTAAAAAGTAGAAATGTATTCTATTCATTGAGAAAGCCAAGATGCTCTTCATAAAACTCTAAAAACAGCTTACCATATTAGAAGATTCCTGTTTTGAAGCCAATTTCTGGAAGGACCTACGAAAAGAGGCGTCCACTGGCCTATAGAAGGCATTCATTTACGAAGTCCCAAAACATTCCCACATCATATTCTTAATTACTGACAATCCTACAAATTTTCAAGTTTGGTAAAAAAAAAAAACCCATCAAATTGTTCATTTTCTTACACTTTTTAGTTTATTCTTAAATAGCTAACATGTATTGAATGCTCACAATGTGCCAGGCATGGCTAGAATCTCTCCATGCACACACCTTCACTAAAACCCAAGGAATGGGCATAATGTTCCATTTTCACCGAGAAGGAAACTGAAGCTTAGACATAAAGTAACTTGCCCAAGGATGCACCCTAAGACTCAAGTCTGGTCTGACTCCTAAGCCACCCTTAACTACTCCAATGATAATGCTTTTGTAACTATGGTATTGGTTTATTTGGTGATCAGTAAGATGCTGAAGACTGAAATACCATCTTTTTTGGATGGAACTGCCTTTCTTATATTATTAGCATTTATAACCATTATTTCATTTTTGACCAAGTTTGGCTACTTTCACATTTATTGTATTTTTCCATCCTGGGTCTTGGGAATTTGTTTAGAAAATCTAAACAAATCTCCCTCCCCAATCGAACTGTGAAGATAAAAAGACCAAAGAACAATGGAGGGTAAACATACTAAGGTCAAGCTTGGTATTATCTTTTTAAGGATTACTCTGCATCATTCACAGCTTACAAAATAAAACTTAAAATTACAGTTTTAAAATTACCTTTGGGACTGAAGGTGGGACAAGTCAATGGTAGTGTCAGGATAATTTATTGTCTCTTCCCCTTTGTCTTTCATTTCACCAACAGGTTCCTGATCTTTTACCACCTCTTCTGATTCTCCTTCATCTTCAGAGCTTTCTTCCTGCATTAGTTCCTCATTTAGCTCATCTCCACCACTCTGAAGAGTAACATCCTCCCGGTCAGCCTGAGTCACAAGCTCTACTTCCACGGGAGTGTCCTGTAACTCCTCTTTATCTTCTTCACTGCTACTGTCACCTCCATCTGTAGAATTACCATCGGGAAAGTCAGAGTGCTACCACCACAACGGAAAGCTGGATGATTTCCTCGAAAACTTCAAAAAGTATTTCATTAACTCTTCGTTTCTCCAAAAGATCAACAGAAAATGCCTTGATCTTCCCCAAAAGGTGCTCTGATTTACACAGAAGGAAGCTCTGTGTCATAAATTGATTGGAATAAATGATCTCCAAGATGCTTTACTACAGTAACTTTATTGTACATTGCAACCATTTCTAAAATAAAAACTATAACTTGTCTTTGTTAGGTATTTCCAAAAAGGAGGACAACAGAAGGAAGTCTATAAACTCTGCTGCTTTTATTATAATTAGCACACGAGAAGGGAAATGAGATTACACACGTTGTACAGCTGGCACACGGCAGGTGTTCACACTCTGGCAGAGGGCACACTGACCAGCACTCAGAATATGATCTGGCTGTCTCACCTGTAACATGAGGCCCCGCTACTCACCTGGCAAGGATGGTTGTGAGAATTCAATAAAAAATAATGTAGATAAAGCACTTTATATAGTATCAGGAACAGGGTGAAAATTTTAAAAACAGAAATCTTGTAGCACAATAGTAGTCATAAATGAAACAATGCAGTATTATCCCTAAAAAAGAATGATTTCAGGAGAAAGACTAACTATAAAAATAAGATATTTTCCTTACTTCCTTTGGGAAGATAGGTAAATTTAGTTTAGAAACCATAGTTGCTCTCTACTAGAAGCACATATATTATTAATTCAAGCTATTACCATAAAGGAAATTGTACTTGTTATAAACTCATTGCTTATTCACATTTATGTTACCCATTAAATACTGAAGTTTTACTATATAAGCATATACTCAAGTATATCAGTTATACAATTACTGTATAATTTACTAGCATTATAAACATATTTACCATTTCCAAAAACAAAAAATTACTAAAATTAACAGCAAAGTGTTTTTTTTGAAATTTCAATTATCCCAAGGAAGACATGATTTTCCAAGTAGGAACTGAGAAGCAAAACTGGGCCACAGAAAACACTGCCAGCTACTTTACCACAGCGTGTGAACTACCTAGTTGCTCCATCTCCTCTGACGCGAGATCACTCGTGCAGCTCGCCAGCATCTCCATGTCTTCATCCTGCACTCTGACCTTCCGCTCACCCCGATGTCTCCAAACACAGGACTCCTCCACCTATGGAAACAGTTCTTTTTCACTGATGGAATTTTAGGTGAAGCTAATGAAAACTGGAAAAAAATAATGAAGATGAAGAGTACCTTAAAAAGGAAGCTAAACCCCATCATTAGATATGACGGAGGAAGGAAATTCTTTTTTCCTACAAAAGACAATATACATAAATATTTTATAAGTCTGTTTATTCTATGCTTGCAAGACATCTGACACCAACAGTCACATCTGTTTTGTCTTTTCTCTGTCATGAAGGAACATTTCCCATTTATAGAAATTGTCATTATGTAAGAAACAGGAATTAAGATAGAAAAATATGACTGTTTGCTCTTATTCTTTGGGTTTGTCAGACCCTGAACAATCAATTTTTAGAAAAATGGTCATGTTATATTTTCTTACCCTTACAACTTTAAACTAAGTGAAAGTACATTCTCATCAATAAAAAAATATAGAGACGACATGACAAATGTTAAATTCGCCACAGCAGAGGGAAGTTTTCCTAGTTCATAACAGAAATCGTAACTTGGTATGTATGCAATCAAAATGTGCTATTCCTGAGGTATGAGCAGACGGTCCTCAAACCTGTCTTCATAACCCACCGACAGTCATTACCTCGTATCATGAAGCTGCCTGTTGTCAAATATTCCCCAGTTGGTGCTGTTTTAGACACCTGAGGAGAAAAGTAATACATTATAGTACTCTTATCTTCAGAAATACTTGTAAAAATTTGTTTCACTTGAGAAAGTAAAGTCATATTCAAGTTAGCAGCACTGCAAAGTTTATAATTTAGCGAACATTCTCAACACTGATGGAATAGGTACCTCTCTTCAATGATATACCCTTTGCTGTAACACAGGAAAAAAATACGTAATAAAAATACACTACATCTGTAATTTTTAAATGCCTTGGATTAGAGCCAGAACTGATCCACATGTTTCTTCTGGTGTGAGATACAATGAGAAGATACAGTTTAATAGATTTACTCTAAAACTATGCTTACTAAAATTCAACTATATTTACTAAATAAAATCCTTTTCTGAGATATTTTTTTTGGTAATAAAATAACCTTTCATTTTAGGAAACAAAAATGATAGCAGACTTTTAAAAATATATTCTAGTTTGTTAAAATAGAAAGTCAGCAAGACAAATCCACAATTTAAAAAAATTTTATACATCTGTGAAATTCCCAAATCTGAGAGTATCTGTTAGCCATAGTTATGCGAGGGATTAAAAACATACTGAAAAACCTATTCACAAAGGAATTAAAGTCACTTTTATAACAAGACTGAGGCAGAAAATCTGATCTCAGATGTGATATTAATTTCCTAAAAACCTGATATTACAGCATAGCAGAAAATAATAGATATAAAAATGAAACTAAATCTAAGGAAGGGTAATGGTATCAAACTGTTTACCATAAGCTTTTGGACCTTATAAAAGTATATCATTAATTATAATTCTTGAAAATATGTATTAATAACAGTGTGAAATCAAATATGGAATGAAGTATCATCAAGTGAAGTAGAGTTAACCACAAAGAGGAACTACTTACTAAAATCACCTGAATACAAAACCACTGAACTAGCAGTTTTCTGGAAGGGCCAAACAGAATTCAGAAAATTTCAACAAATATGAGCAGGAGAAAGGCCTTTTAGGTCAGTGTAGCAGCTGTAACCGGAACACTCTCTTCCCTGTGTACTGCACGGATCACTTTCTCCTCATTTAGATCTCTGCTGCTCGAATCTTACCTTCCCAGATGCTTTATTCAAAATGGTAGCCTATATCACTCTACACCCCCTTACTATGCTTTAAAAACAAAAATCTTAATAGCAATTGCTGCTTGACATTATGTATTTTTCTCCATCACCAAAATGTCAGCTCCATCAAGGTAGGTAGGTACTTAGCCTTGTTCACATCTATGCCCTCAAAATTTGGCACATGGTAGTTCATAATAAATTTTATAGAAGACCATATCCATTATTACCTGATGATGGTACACCCACCAAGCACTAGTGATAACTCGGGCATCCCAAGCAGCACTGTAGCAAAGTGCCATTGTGCCAGCTTCAGTCAAGGTCCGAGGGGGGATCGCTTCTCCTGCAACAACACGCTACGATGCTTCAGTACCAAGTACAGACTTTGTACAGAGCAAGGCATGGAAATCACATACATGGCAGGTTCAATCTTTTTATACTTCAAATACTAATATATATTTTATTTCAGTATTATAAAAAGTTATTTTACTGAAAATGTGTTTACAGAGTAGGCTCTTAAATGTTTAAGTAAATAAAACAAGTCAGAGAACATCCTCTCACTTACATCAATAATTCTAACTTCATTCCAAAAAAGATAATTTTTGAAATCCACTTAAAATTTGAAGACTTCCAGAATTACTACAGATTGCCTAAATCATTATAGTAAAGAGCTTATTAATAACATATCTCTAGTTAGATTTCAAATCCTTTAAAACTGGGATATAATTCACACACCATAAAATTCACCCTTTTAAAATGTACAGGGTGGGGCAAAAGTAGGCTTACAGCGGCGAGTGTGCAAACATAAAGTTCATTCTTGTATTATTTATCCCCTGAACCCTGTATCCATTAATAGTCACTTTCTATTTGCTCCGCCCCCAGCAATCACTTTGTTTGTATGATCCCTGAATAACATGGGTTTGAATGTGTGGGCCCACTTATAAACAGATTTTTTCAATAAACACTTTAAATGTATTTTATGATTTTAATTTTCTTTTTTCTTTTAAAGATTAAATTTATTTTATTTTTTAGAGAGGGGAAGGGAGGGTGAAAGAGAGGGAGAGAAACATCAATGTATGGTTGCCTCTCATATGCACCCTACTGGGGACCTGGCCTACAACCCAGGCACGTGCCCTGACTGGAAATCAAACCGGTAACCCTTTGGTTCACAGGCCAGCACTCAATCCACTGAGCCACACCAACCAGGGCTTCCTTATGATTTTCTTAGTAACATTTTCTTTAGCATACTTTACTGTAATACAGTATGTGATACATATAACATACAAAATAGGTATTAATCAACTATTTGTATTATTGATAAGGCTTCTGGTCAACAACAGGCTATTAGTTAAGCTTTGGGGGAGTCAAAAGCTACACATGCAGTTTTGACTGAGTGGGGAGATAGGGCGGGGAGTGGGACAGGTCAGTGCCCCAACCCTCCCCCTCCACTAGTTTAAGCATCAACTGTAAATGGAATCATATGTCTGGCTCCTCTCAGGCAGCATGTTTTCAAGGTTCATCCATGCTAGAGCATGTTTCAGTAATTTGTTTCTCTTTAAGTATGAATAATATGCCATTATATGAATATACTACATTTTGTTTATTCATCAATTGATGGACATATGGGTTGTTTCCATATCTTAGCTATTATAAATTCTTCTGCTGTGAATATATGCAGGTAAGTTTTGTGTGGACATGTATTTTCAATTATCTAGGTTACATACCTAGAAGCAGAATTGGTAAAGTCTACGTTTAACTTTTTGGAGAATAGTCAAATTCTTTTCTATAGCAGCTGCATCATTTTCCATCCCCCCCAGCAGTGTATAAAGGTTCCAATCTCTCCACATCCTCATCAAAATTTGTCTCATTGTGGTTTTGAAATGCATTTCCCTAATGATGAATGATGCTAAGCATCTTATGTGTTTGTTAGCTATTTATGTACATATTTGGAGAAATGTCTATTTGATCTGTTGCTCATTTTTAAATTGGGTTTTCTGTCTTTCTACTGCAAGAGTCCTTTGGATACTGGTGCTATTAGATAAATGATTTGCAAATATTTCCCCCTGGTCTGCAGTTGTCACTTTCACTATCTTTTTTTTTTCTTTTGCTTTCACTATCTTGATAGTGTTCTTTAAATTAAGATCTTAAATTGTGATTAAGTCCAATTTATGTGCCCCCCCCCTTTTGGTTGTTTATGATTTTGGTGTCGTATCTAAGCAATAACCTTTTGATGGTGAAGATTTATGACTTATTTTCCTGAAATGGCTTTATAGTTTTAGCTTTAAGTTTAGGTCTTTGATACATTTGAATTAGCTTTTATAAATGATGTGCTCTAGGGGATCTACCTTCATTCTTTTGTACATTGATATTAGTTGTCCTGGCACCATTTCTTGAAATGGTTATTCTACCCTCATTGAATGGCCTTGTCACCCTTGTTGAAAATCAACTAAGGAATATCAGCTCTTTTCATTGATCTGTGTGTCCTTATGCCAGTACCATACTGTTTTAATTGCTGCTGATTTGTAGGAGGATTTAAAATCAGGAAGTGTGAGTTCTCCAATTTTACTCTTCACTTTCAAGAATGATTTGCCTTATCTGGGTCCTCTGCATTTCCACATGTATTTTAAGATCAGCTTATCCATCTTTTTCTAAAAAAGGCAGCTGCAATTTGCGAGGGATCACATTGAATCTATAGATTAATGTGGGGAGTACTGCCACCAGAACAGTAACACTTCCAGCCCATAAACACTTTCTTCCAATTATTTGGATATTCTTTAATTTCATTCAGTGGTTCTTTTTATAGTTTGGGGTATGTGTCCCTACATTTATTTTTGGCAAATTTACTCCTATTTTATTCTTTTTAATACTATTATAAATGGACATTTTATTAAACTTCTTTTAGGGCCTGCCTGGCTGGTGTGGCTCAGTGGATTGAGTGATGGCCTGCGAACCAGGGAGTCACCAGTCCAATTAAAAGTCAGGGCACATGCCTGGGTTGTGGCCAGGTCCCCGGTTGGGGACGCAAGGGAACCACACATTGAAGTTTTTCTCTGTCCCTTCCTTCCCCCTCTCTAGAAATAAATAAGTAAGTAAAATCTTTAAAAAATTCCTTTTAGTACTGTCCATTAATACAGCATAGAAATAAACTGACTTTTGCAATTGTTCATATATCCTGAACACTGCTGAACTTGTTTGTTAATATTTTTTGGTGGATTCCTTAAGGTTTTAAGATCAACTAAAGGCAAACACAGATAGTTTTATTTGTTCCTTGCCAATCTGGATATTTTGACTTCTTTCTATTGCCTAATGGCCAAATTAGAACCTCCACAAAATGTTGAATAGAAGAGGCAAGAACAGGCATGCGTATCTCGTTTGTGATCTCAGGAGAAGTTTTCAGTCTTTCAGCACTAAGTATGATTGTTAGCTGTGGGTTTTTCCTAGATGTTCTTTACCAAGCTGAAGAAATTCCCTTCTGTTCCTCGCTTGTTGACTGTGTCTATCGCAAGTGGGAGTTGTATTGCTGCCAAAGGCCTTTTCTGTACCAACCGAGATTATGTAATTTTATCCTTTATCCTATTAATATATTTTACAACATTAATTAATTTTCAATCTTAAGACAAACCTTGCATGCCTGGGATAAACCGCACTTTGTCATGATGTATAATGCTTTAATATGCTGTTAGATTCAGTTCCCTATTATTCTGCTGAGATTTGTGCCTACATTTATAAGCGATACTGATCTGTAGTTTTTTCTTGTGATGTCTGTCTGGTTGTGTTATTAGGGTGAAATAGCCTTACATGAGTTAGAAAGTGTTCCCATTTCTTCTATTCTTTTCAAAGACTTTGTAAAGGACTGATGTTTAATCATCTTTAAAAGTTTGGTAGAGATACCCAATGAAGCCATGAAGGCCTGAGGTTTCTTTTGTGGGAAATCTTTTGATTTCTTTTTTTTAAATGACTAATTCAATCTTTTGTTATAGGTTTGTTCTGATTTTCCACTTTACCTTGGGTCAGTTTGGTAGTCTGTGTCTAAGATTTTGTCCCATTTCATCAAAGTTATCTAGTTTGCTGTTGTACAACTATACATAGAAATCCCTCAAAACTCTTTTGATGTAAGTCCCCTCTTTTACTCCTGCTTTTAGGAATTTCAATGTTCTCTCGTATGTTTTTGGTTAAGTCTAGGCTTATCAATTTTGTTCATCTTTTCAAAGAACCAACTATAGTTCCATTGATTTTCTCTATTATTTTTCTAGTCTCTTTCAATCATTTCCATTCCATTATTTCCTTCCTTTCCTTAATATTGGTTATTAGCTTTTGTTTTCTAGATTTTAATGATTACAATTTTGTTATTGGGATCTTTCCTCTTTTTTTATTATAGGCATTACCACCATAAATTTCTAAGCACTGCTTTAGCTGTATCCCATAAATTTTGATACCCTGTTTTTGTTGCATTCTCTCAAAGTATTTTCTCACACACCCCCAGTGATTTTCTCTTTGATCCATTGTTTATTTGAGTGTGTTGTATAATTTCCATACATTTGTGCATTTTCCAAATTTTTTCTATTAGTGGTTTCTAATTTCACTCTGTTACGATCAGAAAACTTCCTTCGTAGGACGTTAACAGTTTTGAATATATTAAGATGTGTTTTACAGACTGTCATATGGTCCGTCCCGGAGAACGTTCCACGTGCCCGTGAGATAGATGAGAATCCACTGTTGTTAGGTGGGGTGTAGTAGAGATGTATCGGGTCTAGTTAACTCAGTGTTGTTCAAATCTTCAATTCCCTTACTAATTGCTAAACTACTGAAGTCTTCATGAACTATTACTGTGGCATCATCTATTTCCCCCTTCAATTCTGTTAGGTTTGACTTCACGTATTCTAGGACTCTGGTTGTTGAATTTGTATGTTTATAATTGTTATATCTTACTGATAGATTGGCCCTCTTTTCATTTAAAATGTCTTCCTTTATTTTTAATTCACAATTTCTGTCTTGTAGTTATACTAAAATATTTTAACAAAAGGAATTAAAAGTTGGGAATAGAAAGAAATATATTACCTGTTGGATTTTTAATTACACAGCTAGTAGCTCCATGAAGATCAGCATGCACATAAATGTCCCCTTAAAAACAAGAAGTGATACTGTGAATCCTGCGGGGTTTTTTCTGTTAAAATTATTTATTTACTGTTTAATGGGTTCAAAATCTAAAAAGGATAAGAAGACATAAAAATTCCATCTCCTACCCCTGAGAGATTTCTCATAGGCCTCCTTACAGGAAAGCAATGATAACATGGTAGGTTACAAAAAAGGTCACAATTCCTCTCCCTTCCTCTATCCATACCTCTTTGCTCTGCGACTGTGAACCTTTCCCATCAAGAGGTGGAGTCCACTTCCCCATCCCTTCAATCTGGGCCTACCCCACGATCTGCCTTGGCCAGTCAAATGTGGCAGATGTGACCAAGCGCCAGATCCCAACCTAGACCTTAAGAGGTGTTGTATGCTTCCTCTTAGAAACTTGCTGAGTTACCATGTAAGAAAGGCCAGGCTAGCCTGCTGGAAGGCTGAGGCACATGGAGCTGATGAGCCATCCTAGCAAGTGCAAAGGTCCTGAGGACTTATGGATGTTTGACACGCAGGGAGAGTAGTTGGGAGGCCAGACTGAGGGGAGAGTGGTAAGAATGGAGGCTGAAGAAGCCAGGATCCTTGTAAGCTATGATCAAGACTTCCAGTGTTATTCTAAGTGTGTGACAGCAATGAATGAACAAAGGAACAAACAGATGGAGGCAGGAATAAATGGTCAACCAGAGTAAAGGAAAATGCGCTGTTCCTAGCAGATAAAATGAGCAGTCGTTGATTGCTGTGAACAGGTCATTTGGGATTTGAAACTCAAAGAAAAGCAAAACCCATACTGCCCTATGACAGGTGCAACTCACAATAAACAGAGCTAGAGAAGACAGAGACCAAGCCCTTGGCACCATGTAACCTGATCCCTGTTGCTTTCTTTCCTGGGTCAGGATCCTCAGTGGACATCAGATTGGTTCTGACATTGATGATTGATTCCTGATACCTACACTGCTGATTTAGCCACAGTGAGGCAGTGTATATCAGAAAATAAAGGAGAGGAGAGTTCCAGCCAAGATGGAGGCAGAGGTAGAAACGTTTTGCTTCCTCGCACAACCAAAGAAGGATACAACCAATTTAAAACAAAAAACAGGCAGAAGTGCCAGAAAAATCAAACTGCATGAAGTCTGACAACCAAAGAGTTAAAGAAAAATCCAACCAGACAGACAGAGCCACAACCCAGCAAAGTGCAGTGCCCCACCCTGGTGAATACCTAAAGCTCTGCCCCTTACAATGTAACAGGTGCACCAAGACAAAGAAAGATAGCCCAATGAAAGAACAGATTAAAACTCCAGAGAAAAAACTAAGCAATGAAGAGAGAGACAACCTATCAGATGCAGAATTCAAAACACTAGTCATCAGGATGCTCTCAGAAATGATTTGAGTTCAGTTGCAAAATGAAGGAACAAAGCCTATACAAAGTGAAATAAAGGAAAATGTACAGGGAACCAAGAGTGACAGGAAGGAAACCTGGACTCAAATCAATGATATGGAACAAAAGGAAGAAATAAAATTCAACTAGAACAAAATGAAGAAACAAGAATTAAAAAAATTGAGGAGAGGCTGAGGAACCTCTGGGACACCTTTAAACGTCCCAACATCCGTATCGTAGGGGTGCCAGCAGGAGAAGAGGAAGAACAAAAAATTGAAAACATAATAAAGGAGAACTTCCTGAATCTGGTGAAGGAAATGGACTTCCAGGATACCCAGGAAGCTCAGAGTCCCAAAGAAATTAGATCCAAGAAGAAACACACCAAGGCACATCATAATTATATTGCCCAAGATTAAAGATAAGGAGAGAATTTTAAAAGCATCAAGAGAAAAGAAGACAGTAACCTACAAAGGAGTTACCATCAGACGGTCAGCTGATTTCTCAAAAGAGACCTTGCAGTCAAGAAGGGGCTGGAAAGAAGTACTCAAAATCAGGAAAGGCAAGGACCTACATCCAAGATTGCTCTATCCAGCAAAGCTACCATTTAGAATAGAAGGGCAGATAAAGTGCTTCCTAGATAAGGTCAAGTTAGAGTTCATCATCACCAAGCCCTTATTATATGAAATGTTAAAGGGACTTATCTAAGAAAAAGAAGATAAAAAATATGAGCAGTAAAATGACAACAAACTCACAACTATCAACAAATGAACCAACAAAAACAAAAACAAACTAAGCAAACAGCTAGAACAGGAACAGAATCAGAGAAATGGAGATCACACGGAGGGTTATCAGTGGGGAGGGGGAGAATGGGGACGGGGAAGGTACACAGAATAAGAAGCATAATTGGAGGAGTTCTGGCCAAGAGAAAGGTGTAGGTAGAAACCCTTCACTTCCTCGTACAACCAAAAGGAGGATAACAACTAATCTAAAATCAATAAACAATCAGAGGTGCCAGAAAATCAAATTGCATGGAACTCCAACAAGCACGGAATTAAAGAAACAATCAAATAGAACAACCAGACCAGTAAGGCAGTGGACTAAGAGAAACCGCGGCAAGGCAGCAACCGTGCGGGCAGGGCTGACTTAGGGAGAAACAGACTCAGAGCTGACTGTGGACTACGGTCGTTGCAGTGATGGGAGAAACTCCCAGTCTCACATGCAAGTCCGCTGGAAAGTGTACTGTAAACAAGCAGGCAAGCTGCACTGTTCCCTCTGAGGCCCCTCCCCACAGGCAGTGCCCCAGCTAAGCAAGGAGGGTTGCCCTGCCTAGGTGAATATCTAAGGCCCCGCCCCCTTACAACATATTAGCTGAGCTAAGGCAAAGAAATATGGCCCATATGAAAGAACCTCAGGAAGAGAACTAAGTGATGAGGAGACTGCCAACCTATCTGATGGAGGATTTAAAACCCTGGTAATCAAACTGCTCACAGAACTGATTGAGCTTGGTTGAAAAATGAAAGAATAAATGAAAGGTACCCAAAATGAAATAAAGCAAAATATTCAGGGAACAAAGAGTAACAGGAAGGAAACCAGGACTCAAATCAACGATTTGGAACAAAAGGAAGAAATAAAACACCCAACCAAACAGAATGAAGAAAAAAGAATTCAAAAAAATGAAGAGAGACTTTTGAACCTGACAACTTGAAATGTTCCACTATCCAAATGATAGGGGTGCCAGAGGGAGAACAGCAGCAAAAAACTGAAAACTTATTTGAACAAATAGTGAAGGAAAACTTCCCCAAACTGGCAAAGTAAATAGACTTCCAGAAAGTCCAGGAAGCTCAGAGATTCCCAAGGAAATTGGACCCAAAGAGGAACACACAAAAGCACATCATCATGAAGTTACCCAAGATTAAAGATAAAGAGAGACTCCTAAAAGAAGCAAGAGGAAAGGAGAGAGTTACCCACAAAAGAATGCCCATAAGACAGTCCGCTGACTTCTCAAAAGAAAACTTGCAGGTAAGAAGGGGCTGGAAAGAAGTATTCCAAGTCATGAAAGGCAAGGACCTACATCCAAGATTGCTCTATCCAGCAAAGCCACCATTTAGAATGGAAGGGCAGATAAAAGGCTTCCCAGATAAGGTCAAGTTAAAGGAGTTCATCATCACCAAGACATTATTATATGAAATGTTAAAGGGACTTATCTAAGAAAAGAAGATAAAAAGTATGAACAATAAAATGACAACAAACTCACAAATAAACCTAAAAAAATAAAAGAAAAGCAACGAAAACAAAAACTAAGCAAACAGCTAGAACAGGAACAGAATCAGAAAAATGGACATCACATGGAGTGTCTTCAGTGGGGAGGGGGAAGGGAGGAATAGAGGGGTAAAGGTACAGGGAAGAATAAGCATAATTGGTAGGCATTAAATAGATGGGAAGAGGCTAAAAAACGGTGTAGGAAACAGAGAACTCAGAGAACTTATACGTACTTGTATGTACAACCCATGGACACGAACTAAGGGCTGGGGATGCTGGAGAGTTGGGGGTGGAGGGGGGGGTTAAGGAAAAATTGGGAAAACCTTAATAGGATAATCAATAAAATATACTTAAAAATATATAAATAATTAAAAACTTAAAAGAAAATGAATGAGAGGGCCTTATACCACAGGACTGAAGTCCTATTTCTAAATGTTAAAAAAGGTTACAAAGTTCAGCACTGAGAAATTAAGCTTTTAAAAATTCGATCTTCAATGACTTTGGAGGATTGAAAATCATTAATATTTGTTAATGTAGTAGAAAATCAAAAGTCCAATACTGCAGATAAGTTCAACAGTGCTACTGCAGGAATACTACCTAAAATGAGAATTAAGTTTAAATCACAACAAGCCATCAAAGTCTTTCTACCAATTGACTCTGTCAAACACAGAAAATTCTATACCTAGTGTTGAGATAACTAATTGAAATACCTAACAGAAAATTCTTTAGAGTTTTAATCTTACCTACCTGGGGTCAAGTACCGTTTCACGATGACTTCATTCTGCTGCTGATCTCGCCCTCCTATAATTAGATAGTTCTCTGAGCTGATGAACCACAGAAATTTCTCAAACCTACCAAATTGAAAGAACAAAAGTTAGCATTTCTTTCCTTCACAGTTGCTCAAATTCACATCCTTTTTATAAAGAAAACAAGACAGGAAGCTGTCCCGTGTAGGTTAAGGTAACTGGTTTGATTTTTCTTAAGGCATGAAGTTTAATTTTCTTGAAAACTTGGAGTACAAATTGCCCTAAGATAGTCTTACGACAGTCTGAGAAGAAAGCAGCTAAATTCTATGTTTAAAAAATTATATGTTCTCTCCTTATCTCCCTTTCATATAGATAGTGTTCTTAAAACAAGGATGACTTGTAATAATGAATTATACAAAGCTGAAGAATAAAGTGTCTCATGGCCCCTAGGTTTAGCTTTCTTTCACTGGGGAACTGGATAGCCTATGGGACCACTGGTAAGAGAAAAAAGTTGTCTTCTCATTCTGTCCTCAATTAATCAACTGATTATCTACATATACGATATTCTTTACATTTATTTTTACACAAAAGGCCAAATACTACCTTTAAAAGTGTAAAATTTCAACTTCTCTCAAGAGACAAAGTCATCTGGGCTTTTCACGATTAATAGTTGCCACCAGAATATTAAGTAATGAGTGTATATTTGTGCAACATTTAGAAAATGGCATGCAATACCAATGAACATAAGTATCCTTATGTTCTATATGACAACCAAGATAATCTTTTTCATGGCTTAATCCAGAATTTAGAAACTTCTGATTACAGATGATAAAGGTTGAGCATAGGCATTAAACTGAAATCAAAATATAACAGCAAAAACATTTTATTCCAATTTTCTAAACTGATTTTTGACTGAGTAACATATACACTTGGTTGGAAAAATTTTTAAATTGCATAAAAAGGTATAATGAGAGATCCTGCATCATTTCAGTTCCCACCACCACAACCAAATAGGGAGCCATTATAATTAGCATCCTAGGTACCCCTCTCCAGAGTCTGTTTTAAACATACAAAGTTAAAATAAAATGCTTATTCTAAACCTTTTTTCCCAGACACAACGCACACTTTGTGTATTTTTTCAGTTAAAAATATACTTTCCTCATTGCTGAACGGATGTACTAAATTTAATTGAACTGCTCTGCTATTGATGATAAACAAGTCTATATAACCCACATGGATGAAGAAAATGAAACAGATAAATCAAGGATGCACTTTGTAATCATCCTAGTAAAGGAATGTATAACAGCCACGCCCCCACCCAAAAAAGCCAACAACCCATCAGATAAGCCCATAAAGAAGACCAAAAAGAACACAGAATAAATGGGACAAATAGAAAGCAAATAGTAAGATGGGTAGATTTAAACCTAAATATATCAGAAATTACATTATTACAAATGTAACTTTATAAATTTTCCAGGTAAAATGTAAAGATTTTAAGACTGGAAAACGATATATATACTCCTTTAAAATATAACAGTATTAAAATGTTGAACTATAATGATGGAAAAAGATCTATCATGCAAATACTAACCAAATGGAGCTGATGTAGTTTTAATACCTCACACAGAAGGAAAAAATAAGTTAAAAGGACATTTCATTACCATTATTAATAAATGGCTCAATTTACTAGGAAGTTATAACTTCTATGTTAGTATCACCTAGTAAAGCAAAAACTGGCAGAAGTAAAAGGAGAAAAGACAAATCCACAACTGTGTGATATTTAACACACCTTTCTCAGTAGTTGAGAAAATAATTATTAAAAAAATTAGTAAAGATGTCAAAGACTTGAACATCATGGTTAATAAATACGAACTAGTTGATATTTACAGAAATGTGTTCCAAAACTATAGAACAGACACTTTTTTCATCTACATATGAAACATTTATAAATGAGGCTGACCATAAATGTATGCTGGGTCACAAAGCAAATTTAAAAACAAATGTCAATGGACTGAGACAATTCATAATATATTCTATGACCATCATGCAAATTAAGCTAGACATCACTAAAAAAAATTTACCAGAAAAGATCCGTATGTTTGGAAATTAATACTTTTAAATCATGCAGAAATGAAGGAATTACCGTGGAAAACAGAACATTTTGATGTGAAGGATAATGAAAGTAATACATAACAAAACGTTTTAGATGCAGTCAAAGCCAGGCTTAAAGGAAAACTTATTACCTTAAATATATATTAGAAAACAGGCAGGAGGGAAAAAAGAAATCAATATACTAAGCTTCCATCTCAAAAAGTCAGAAAGGGAACTACAAATGAATCCCAAAGAAAAGTGGAAAGATGAAGAATAAAAAAGAGAGAGAAAGCATGCATCTATAATAGCGGAGATTAATAGTCAAAAACTGGCTTTACAGATATTAATACAACTGAAAATCCTCTGGTCAGACTAATCAAGAAAAAGAATAGGTACAAATAACTACTGTGTATGGAATGTCATTAAATATCCTAGAGTATCTTAAAAAGTGGAATATTATAAACATTTTGCCAGTACATTTCAAACTTTAGAGAAAGCAGGTAAAGTCTAACATTACTAATCGAAACTAAAATATCTGAGTTGGCCTTGTATCTGCTAAGACTTTGAATCTAAAATTTTAAAAAACCACTTTCCCATTAAGAAAACTCTAGGACTACTCAGCTTCACAGGTAAATTCCATTACAAACAAGTAAGAGCAACTGATAAGGAACACATCCCAATTTCTCTTATGAAGCAATATGACCTTGATCCACTATAAACATTAACATTGTGAGAAATGAAAATGACAGGTCAATCCTCTTTATCAACAGAGATGTCAGAGGGGAAGGAGAAAATCACAGCAAAGTTTTGATCAAACTCAAGAAACTGAATCCTGAGCTGACAGTGGAAAAGCCAGGAAGTACCTCAATTTACACTATGTAACCCATAGAAGACTAAAACATGGCAGCATAAAGTACTGCTAGAGAAAGGGTTTAAGGTGGGTTAAAAAGAGGAGGGAGGACTGGCTGAAAGTCTGATCAAGAAGCAGGTACTTCCCTAGATCTTCTTTGCAATGCTGAACTTGGTGTAACTGTCCTTTCCCATACCCTAAAGGAGGCCAGAAGTTAGTTCTCTAGGAAGGGTACAGAAAGCATATACGGCCTAGGGGAAATGTGGCACAGTTTATAAGCAAGGGTAACACATGTAAAACAGGGCAAGTAAGTAAATGTATGGAAGACTGGATACTGAGACTCCCAGCATTTCCACTGAACTCCTAACAGTGACAACCAGGTCTTCATTTTACAAACAAGAGAAGAATTTTTTCTAGGAAGCAAGACCAGCTTAAGAGGAAAAAAGGTCATGACGTCTAGAGCTCCACACAAAATGGCCTGCATGGATCATTTCGTGCACCCAACCACCCAGAGCACTCCCAACCAGCCTTTTAACGCTCAATTGTAGTAAGTGAGCAGACAACCAAAGATCACTAGACATTAACATGAAGGCTGGAGGCAAAACTAACAATAGAAAAAAAACCTGGAAAAGACAGACCTGCAGGAAAAGAATACTAAATAAAACCTAAGATTCGCCTGTGGTCAAGATGATGGCGCACACAGACTTGACTTGCCTCTTCACACAAACACATCAAAATTACAATTAAAATACAGACCAACCATCCCTCAGAATACCAGAAATCGAGTCGAATGTAAGCTGACAACTATAGAATTAAAGTAACCACATCCATTCAGACAGGGAAGAGGAGCACAGACGTGGAACAGGCTAGTCCTACACCTACATGTGGTGGATAAAAATTTGGGCAGGATATCTCAGGACCAAGGAGTACCAGACCCACACCAGGCCCCCCAGTCCGGGATTTCAGTGCTAGGAAAATACATCCCCACAACTTCTGGCTAGAAAAATCAGCAAGGATTGAGTCAGTGGACGAAACTTCTAGAGTCCCAAGGAGTTCCTCTTAACCTACACACAGACACTCCCTATGAGCTCCAGCACTGGGACAGCAGCTTGAAAGGCACCAGTGGTAAACAGGGAGCAACGGAAGTGTCTGGCATCAGGGTGAGCAGAAGCCGTTGTCCCTCTGCTAAACCTTCCCGCCACAGAGCCAGTAGCCTGGTGCCATATCCAAGGCTCCATCAACCAGGCTAACACTGTTTGACCTGCCTTGGAGATCCCCAGAGACTCTGTGCCACCCAACTTATGGACCTATTCAAGCTGCTTTTCCATATGAATGAATGTTCTTGGCTCACACCTCACAACTTCCTAAAGCCTAACAAACAAGGAACAGCTGGCTTCAATGAGGCCCAGCACTGGTAGCAGCCAGATTAGAATCACAGCTTGGCTTCACCTGGGAACCTCCAAGCCCAGCACAAGTAGCAGCCATCTCAGAAATTCATTATAGCTCAGGCAGCGTGCCCTGGGTAAAACACAGGTGGGGCTGACCTTGGCCTGTACCATCCGGGAAACCCCAGGGCCAGCGTAACCAGTTGACAGGAAGAGAGCATGTCACAGCACCACCACCCTGCCCCTGCACAGCTCATCTTCTACAGAGGGCAGAGGCTGGTGGTCAGCAGTCACAGCCAGTCCTTGCAGCTGTGGGACTGGCCTGGGTAAATTCGTCCTATTGACCTGCCAACAGCAACCAAGACTCAACTACAAGATGAGCATGTACTCAGCCCACACAAGGGGCGCACCTCCAGTACCCAGCTTGGGTGAGAGGGGGGGCTGTGCCACTGAACCATGCAGGAGACCTACTACATTAGGCCGCACTACCAAGACATGGAGTCAAAGCAGCTCTACCTAATACTTCAAAACAAACACAGGGAGGCTGCCAAAACAAGCAGACAAAGAAACATGGACCAATTGAAAGAACAGATCAAAACTCCAGAAAAAGAGCTAAATGAAATGGAGATAAGCAATCTATCAGATGCAAAGTTTAAAATACTTGTTATAAGGATGCTCAAGGAACTTAGTGAAGACCTCAGCAGCATTAAGATGATCCAGTCAGAAATGAAGGATACACTAATTAAAATAAAGAACAATTTACAAGGAAAACACAGTAGAGTGGATGAAGCCAAGAATCAAGTCAATTATTTGCAACATTAGGAAGCAATAAACAATCACACAGAACAACAAGAAGAAAAAAGACTTAAAAAAAATGAGGTTAGTATAAACAGTCTCTGGGACAACTTCAAGAGGTCCAGCACTCACCTCACAGAGGTGCCAGAAGGAGAAGAGAAAGAGCAAGAAATGGAAATGTATCTGAAAAAAACAATGAAAGAAAACTTCCCTAATTTGGTAAAGGAACTAGACATGTAAATCCAGGAATTACAGAAAGTCCCAACTATGATGGATGCAAAGAGGCCCACTCCAAGACACATCCTTATTGAAAGGCCAAAGGTTAAAGATAAAGAGAGTCTTAAAAGTGGTATGAGAAAAGAAATTAGTTACCGGGTGGTTGTCAGATGGGAGAGGGTAGGGAGACAATGGGTGAAGAGGTGGGGGGACTAAGAAGTACAAATAGAGAGTTACAGTATAGCCATGGGTTGTAAAGTACAGTACAGGAAATGGAGTAGCCAAAGAACTTATACGTATGACCCAGGGACGTGAACAATGGTGGGGGGATTGCCTGAGGG
Organism: Anoura caudifer; assembly: GCA_004027475.1. Classification (NCBI taxonomy): domain Eukaryota; kingdom Metazoa; phylum Chordata; class Mammalia; order Chiroptera; family Phyllostomidae; genus Anoura; species Anoura caudifer. The sequence continues at coordinate 182,900 of PVKU01001902.1, read as the reverse complement.
CGTAGAGGGTACTGGGTGGAGGAGGGTAAAGGAGAAAAGATCAGTACAATTTTAATAGCATAATCAATAAAATATAATTAATAAAAAATTAAATACAACCAAACTATTCTTGGTATAAAGAAACTAGAGAAGGAAGTTCTTAAAAAGTAAAAGTACTATTCAAAGAACCAAAAACAGCTTAAAATTAAAAACATGGCAGAAGAAATTAAAAAATTCAGTGGAAGGTTTAAAAGATTAAGTCGAGGAAATCCTTCATAATATAAAACAAATGATAAAGTGTTGAAAAACAGAAAAACACAAAAAAAAATTTTCAGGGGCTCCTGTATTAAAAAAGGAAAAAAAAATAAGGAAGAAAGAAAAGGAAGAAAAAGAAAAAACAGAACAAAAAACCAGAGGGCACACTGTTTTCTAAGAAACATGTCAAGAAAATTTCTCAGAACTGAATGTTTCCAAATTAAAAAGGCCCACAAATTATCCAGCATAATAGATTAAAAAATACCCACACAGACCTGCATCACTGGGAAATTCTAGAAAACTGAGAGAAAGTCTACAAGTTTACAGAAAGACTAAACAAATTTCCAATAAAATACCAACTACCAAAATGACATCAGACATCTCAGTATCAAACCTGGAAGTTAACACAATGTATAATACCTTTAAAGTCTGAGGAAAACATATTTTTCAAACTAGAATTTTATCCCCAAACTATGAATTAGGTATAGAGTAAAATCATTTTTATCATTGGATACCTCAAAAAATTTACCTTCTGGTTATGCTTCTATAGCTCATAACTCTATCAACAAAGAAAAAGGAAGTATGAGATCCAGGACAGAGACTCCAACACAGAGAAGGATAAAGGGAACTTTCAGGATAACAACAAAAGGAAATTTTAGGATGCTTAGAGTAACCAATCTAGAACAATGGTCAAAAAGCTCCAGGAAAGACTTCTGCAAGAAGATTTCTAACAAAATTCCAATGTGAGCACACTTGGAAGAGTGGAGGTGAATTAGTAAGAACAAAAACTGAAAGCGAGCTGTGACTACAAGTTAAACATTCACAACAGTGTTAATGCTAAATTGTGCTATAACTAAAACGAACACTGGGTGGTGCTGGGTCTCTGTAATGGAACAGAAGGTGGAAGAGTAAAATCTGCGTCTTCCACAGTGGGAAGTCATTAACAGAGTGTGAAACGCAAAAATTAAGAAGCAGCAGTATGAGGATATTACTTAGAAAACTGGAGGTATATACCAAAAGAATCAAGTAAAAGAGCTACAAGAATAAAAGTAATTTCTTTGGGAGAGGAGGCAGTACGAGGGTAAAAAAGTGCAAGGCTATTGGTTTTTTTTAACAAGCTTTGTAGAACTGCTTCATTTTTCTAAGCAATGTGCAAGTATAATTTTGATAAAACCAAAACTGTATTTTAAAAAGGCAGTACACTTACCAATACACTTTTCTTGCTTTTTGAATTGAGGTAACTGTTTGGACTTCTTTTAAGGTTTGCTTTGTTTTCTTTTCTGCTGATTTGAATGCCTATTTATAAAAAAAGAGGTTTAAAATAATTTGTTGAGAATTTATTTAAATAGCACCAAGCAGACAATAAATAGGGCAAGAAATAGTTTAAATATTAAAAAAATGGCATTATCTACACATATACTTCCCACATGAAAGTAAATAAAGATTTTTGCCTTTAAAAAATTTTATTTATTAATTTGAGAGAGAGAAACACTGATTTGTTGTTCTACTTATTTATGCATTTTTCGGATGATTCTTGTATGTGCCCTGACTGAGGATCGAACTTACAACCTTGGAGTATTGAGACAACACTCTAACCAATCAATTTACCTGGCTAGGGCAATTTTTGCCTTTAATATTAAAATAACTTAAGTCAAAGACTTACTGTATACATATATATATCTTCCCAACCTAGTTAAAAAGGATCATTCATTTAAAAGATACTAAGTACCTACCATAACAGGTTTGGACTACAAGGCTATGGACAAACAGTGAACAAGACAGAGTAAGTTCCCACCCCAAAGGGGTTTAGGAGAAGAGACAAATATTAAACACATAATTATTCAAATAAATACATGGTAAGTGCTTCTAGGGATGCCATAACAAGAAATTATAACAAGCAAACCTAATTTATAATTGATTATGACCAAAGAAGGTATTTCTGAAGACATGATATATAGGCTGAAGCCTAAAGGATTGATGTAATTATCAAGGAAAAGAATAAAAAGAAGAGCACTATAAGCAAAAAGGCCAGAGGTTAACCAGCAGGTAGTGATCACAGGGCACAATGTCAAGAAACGAGTTTGGAGAGGGAGACAGAGGGGCTAAGTCATGAGGGCCAATCATTTAACAGGTATTAATGTGACTAAGTTCCAGGCAATAGTTTAGGGGCTGGCACAGCAATGAGCAAAACAGACAACACACTACTCTGATGCAATCCACATTTAAGAGCGAAGACAGAGAAATGTATGGGAAAGGGTGGTTTTTAAGAAGAAAACAGAGTAAAGATGGAGGATTGAAGATACTACATCTAATAAGAGTGATCAAGAAAGTCCTCTTTGAAGTCTCATATAAGTAGACACATGAATGAAACAAGGGATCAAACCATGGAAATTTTTAGGGAATAGCATTCTTGGTGGAAAGAACAGCAAGTGCAAGCCCTGGGAAGCCAGCATGGACCACTGTTGCAGGAACACCCAAAATCCCAGTGTAGCTGGAAGAGTGGGTAACAGGAGGAATGCAGATGATACAATCAGAGGGAAGCAGATCATTTAGGATCTTATAGACCAGGAGAAGGGCTTTGGATTATCTTGAATAACATGGAAAGCTACTGAAAGAGTCTAAACAGAGAGAAATGACTTTATTTTTTATTTAAAAGTATCACTATGGCAGATGCATGAAGAACAGACTGTAGCAGGGAAAGGGTAGGAGAGTAACCCCCCAGTAAGAGGGCTATTGTTACCGTCCATGAGTACACTTGATGGAGACCTGGATCAATGAGAAGTGACCAGATTCTGATTATACTCTAAAGGAAGAGCCAAAAGGATCTGCTGCTTTTAATTTCTAATTTTACAGACTCTCAAATCATACAGAACAAGTTTTGTGCATTATGCAACTTTGTTTTTTATGTTCCACATGAAAACCGGATTGTAGAATACACACAAGATTTTAAAAAGGATTTGCTATTTGAAGTTTCCAGAATTACTATTTTGAGAAATAGTAATTTCTACATGCTTTCTTATAATAAATGTAATTTTAAGGCACACCAAAAAAAGTATTTATACCCCAGTATAATATATGGTTTATGAGAGGAGAGTCCAGGATGACTCCAACATTTTTAATCTAAGCAAAGGGAAACATAAAGGTGCTATTTACTGAGATGGTAAGACTGGGGAGGAGCAGGTTTGAGAAGAAAAAGAATAGTGGTAATTCACTTAAAGCAAAATTAAGTTTGAAAGGCTATTTCAGAATTAGAAAACCTCATTTAAACAGAAGAAATAACAGACCATTAAATTAGAAACAATGAACATTCACTCTGAGAAACACTAAGTACCTTCTCAGCAGCTTCAACCGTCTTTTGTGTTTTCTTGGCAGCATATCTCTTGTGATCGTAATACCTAAAACAAACACAATTCTCTTAAATTTTAAGTAAAATCTCTATTCTTTAGTTTTCTATTTGTTGTTTCTAATTTTACAGACACTCAAATCATACAGAACAAGTTTTGTGCATTATGCAACTTTGTTTTTTATGTTCCACATGAAAACCAAGTTGTAGAATACACACAAGAAATTAAGAAGGATTTGCTATTTGACGTTGCCAGGAGAATTACTATTTTGAGAAATAGTAATTTCTGTATACTTTCTTACAATGATTTTAAGACACACCAAAAAACAGTATTTTCATCCCTAAGTATACATAGGCAAAATAAAATTTTTCTTATCCTTTAATCCCTGAGTTATTTCAGATAATATTTTACCTAGAATTTACACTCACTTTTTGGCATTGGCATATGCTGATAAGCTGAGATCAACGTCAACAAGTAACGGCCTGTTTTTCTGAGGCTTCTGCAGCTGATTATTCTTTTGCTTTTTCTTTTTTCCTTTTGGAGGTTCAGTTTCATTTTTCTCAACATTGATGTCACCATCAACATTGTCATCTTCCTCCTCTGATAATAAGTATGGATTTCTATTAAAAATATTCAATAGTATTTCACTAATGTCAATGACATCACATTTTCATTTCCAATATTTTACTAAATGAAATCATAACTGGTTTTCAGTATTTAAATAGTTTGTATTATCTTACTTTGAATTAACTTTTTCTGTATTGTCAAGGATAAATTTCCAAATAAAACAAAAATTTTAAATACAGTGAACAATTAAATAGCAAAATAAAGATAAGCACTAACTGCTTAACTAAAAATTAAACTTACCTTAGCAGCATTGTCACATGATTTGTTTGTAATTTTAATTCTTTGATTGCATTTGCAACGGGGTCTCCTTGAGCTTGGGCTTCTTTCACAATTAACCCGATTTCTGTCCAATCTATCTGGTTGGCTAAAGCACTTCGAACAACCTGAATGGCTCTGTCAACTATTTGTAGATTCATTTCTATGAGCTCTCCTTTAAGTTTATCTATTTCCTTAAGAAATAAACCAAAACATTTACTGTAATGCCAGTTATAAGTTACAATTTTTGAAAAAGCATCTGAAAAAATGAAACATAATACCTGAGCCTGCTGAAGAGCTTCTAATCTGTTTTCATGATCCTTTCGGAAATTATCTAATTTCTTCAATGCTTGCTTTTCCTTTTGTTGACAAAACAGATTTTTTAAAAATTAGGTTTCTCCTATCTACCACACCTTCTCTTTTACCTCCTGAAACTCATTACCCCACCCCCATTTTTGCCCCCTCAATATCATTCCTACCTAAAGTGCCCCAGAGTCTACCTCCCCAGGTTTATCCTTCCCCAGTGTTTCATGCGCCAAAACTAACTCCAATCTATCTACTTCCTGTTTCCTATATAGAAAGGTATTTTGATTACAGGTTACATGGTAAGTAAGATATGTTCCGCAAGCCTTTGCATTATTCAAGCAGGCAGAATTCAAGTTCCCTAATGCAGAAAAGTAAAATTTGGGGGAATGCATTCATAGCATAAATTACCAAAATTGCTTCTTTTCAGTTCATTGCTGCCTTTAATTTTCTTAGCATTGTTTCTAGTATTTTACAGAATGTCTCCCAAGTTAATAATACAAAGGGTCATAATAGTTATTTGACCTTTTATATAGCATTGTATCATATGTAATTTATATTTCAAGATTATTGATTTTGGTGCAAATTTTTTAACAGCAACAGCATTACCAATTAATGCATGTTTGAATGCTAAATGTAGTATTAAAAGATTTAAATTATAAAAATGGTGACTATTAAAATAATGCAAAATGATTACTAAAATAATTCATAGGTATTCTAATAACACATAAAAAACAGGGGGTTCATGTCACTGCTAAATATGTTTACTAGCTCAAGTGCTGCCATCACGTGGCAATCACACTAATTAATCTGACCCATCTGCTTTGAAATTGTGCTTTATTAGTTAATTGTGTTAAGATTGAAGAGGGATAAGGATACAGGGATTCACATAATTACAAATCCTGCACACACATTTTAGCACTTTATTAGTATTTTTGAAAAATCACATCCCCTTGAAATCAAGAGTAACTGTGGCCAATTTCTGAAACTTTCTTCAGTAAATGTTTCCAAAACATGGTCACAGGTGCTGGGAAAACACAGCATATTAAAACCTCCCTGTGGAGTCACAATACAGAAAAAGCATGTATCTTTTTAGATTTATCTTTAAATTTTTCAATTACAGTTTACATTATTCTGTACTGATTTCAGGTGTACAGCATAGTGATTAGATATCACATACTTATTTTACAAAGTGGTGCCCCTAATATTTCCAGTACCCATGTGGCACCATGCAGTTGTTGCAATATTACTGACTATATTTCCTACACTGACTTTATATCCCTGTGCCTAAGTGGTAACTGCCAGTTTGTACTTCATCCCTTCACCTCTTTCACTCAATCCCCAATCCCCCTCCCCTCTGGCAACCACCAGTCCAGTCTCTACACAAAGCCTAGTTAAAAGTTCACTAAACAAACAAACAAACAAAAAAAAAACAGTTTAACGATAAACAAAAATACTTATTTGTATAGAAAAAACTCTTCTCCTTTGGCCACTTAAAAATATTCTCAGAACAGGATTCCCTTAGCAGCAAAATTTTAGAAGCTTTGGGATGCTGTAATAAAGCAAACGGCGCTAGGGTATAAATAACAGCCCTCATCTTCCCCCTGTATTTTCCATTTTAGAGACTACCCAATATACTGTAGGAACAAATGAAGGTTATTTTCAACACTGAGACCTCCCCTGGACCTTTATCAATTGGCCAAGAGATCAGGGCATTCCCAAACACTTTTGAAAGGCTGCCCATTCCTATATGAGAGCATCATCCACCCAGCAAACCACATTAAGGCTAGTTGGTTTAATGTTTTAAATAATACCATACCTGTTGTAAAGCCTTTAAATCTATTTTCTGACCTTCTATCTTGGAATAAAATTCATCCACAGCCTTAATAAAATAAAACAAAATAATCAAACAAAAATAACTAGTTGAAAAAATACGTGATCTCTATTTCAACTTGCATACACAGAATTTGAGAGTCCATTTTGTTTGTAACACCACTCAACACAACCCCAATAAATGTACTCTATAGCTAAATAATCAAGAATCAAATTCAGGTCGTACTTTTTAACCTTTATCTTGAAATAAAGTGGCAACAAATATTTCCAACAGTTTGTATCTACAACTACATTGTCCCATAATGCCCAGATTCAGTGATTGTAAAGCAAAAAGTATTTCCAATTTCTCAATCAGAGCAAGTTGATATTAATAACTCATATCATGTTAACTGGTCAAAAAACAGAATGTAAAACCCACCTTGTCAAATGACTCAAATTCTATATATGGACATTGTGAATGTTGAGAAAACAAGAAAGGATGAAATTCTTCATACCTGCAAAACATATTTATTTCATCAAATTCAAGATCAATAAACATAAAAAAACAAACAAACAAAAAAAACAACAAACAAGCCAGACCCCTGCCTACATGCTTACGTGAGTATCTCTTCAGCTGGTTTATCTACTTCCAAGCTTGGTTTTATTTCTCTTTTCTGAATGATATATCCCTGTAAAAATCCAACAAAAAACTCATTCCATAATTAACAAAGACTTCCTTTTCATGACTGATATTAACTTATGCAATTTTCTAGTTATAAATTATCAACTGCACTTGCCTACTGATTATATCACCTCTCAAAATGATGCTTTTAGACTCAAAGTACTATTAGAAAATAATTGGTTTATTCATATGCCCAAGAAAAATAACAGGTAATAAAGAAAATGAAAACTCCTGTACTGATAGAATGGTGGGATTATACATGTGCATTTTGCTTTCTTTCCATTTTTAGCTACTGTGCAATTTTAAAAAGCCAAAAACACTGCCAGCAGAAAAACTCTTAAATTCACTTTGTTGGTAGATTTTAATTCATTTTAAAATCTGGGCAGGTACATTTGGACTGAATTTACCTGTAATTAATCAGAACTGTCTCTGAATTTTTTTGGTAAGTAAAGTTATACTTTGAATAGGAAAGAAAACACAGGATATGAGGTATTCAGAGTGTTTAACTATTATAGTATGTAAGTCACCAAATTTTTGAAAAATGCTAGCAAATTAAAATGTCCTTCTTTATCTAAAATTAACCTGAGGAAAAAAATATTTACAAACTCCTCATCTTTTCTGGACTTGACCTAATACTTTCTATAAAAGGGAAAAAGCATAACAAAAATTACAAACCAACAGCAACTGAAGAAAAAAATCTACCCTAGGAGAAGTATATTACAAATGTCGAATTTCAAAACTGAAACAAAGAATTTACATATACTGATGTTTAATGAACATTTAAATTCCAGAAACCTAAACAATAAAACCACAATATACAACAAGTATATGTGCTGCTACCTTTCCACTGAAGTTGGAGGTTGTTTTCATATAGTCTTCTGCTCTCTGCAGACAAACAAGTACTTTTTCAATATCTAATAGGAGAATAAAAAAGGAAAAAAATGAGTGGCAATCAGGTATCAATTAACTGTTATTAAACAACTATGCAGAAAACAGGACAGTGCTTATGAAATAAGTGTTCAAGAAAATTAAATGCAGTCATCTCATGTTTGTTATCAGCACTAGAAGTAAGGGTGCTTTCACCAGCCTGTTGTTTCAATAGCTCTTACTGATTACATCTTGCCCCTCATGTAAGACACTTTGTTCATATACTAAATTCTCATTCATATATATATATATATATATATATACATATACACACATACACACACACTTTGACTGTTTCTAAATTCTTTATTTTCTCTATTCTTTTTCCAAAAACTGTTTTAATTACTATAGCTTCATAGTATATTTTAATCTATGGAAAAATTATTCCTCATCATTCCTATTATTTTCCAGTTTTCCTGAACATTTTCACATGCTTTTATTCCACATGAATATCAGATTCATTTTATTAAAAAAAATAATTGCCCTGGCTGGTGTAGCTCTGTGGATTGAGCGTAGGCCTGTGAAGCAAAGGGTCACGGGTTTGGTTCCCAGTGGGGGCACATGCCTGCATTACAGGCCAGGTACCCAGGATGGGGTGTGCGAGAAGCAACCACACACTGATGTTTCTCTCCCTTTCTCCTTCCTTTCCCCTTTCTCTAAAAATAAATAAGTAAAATTTTTAAAATAATAATAATAATAATAATAATAATAAAACAAAAAACTGATGCAACAGCGAAAACAATACCACTTGTTGGCATTTTGATCAGGATAGCACAGAATTAGTATATTTCAGAAAAGTCATTCACTAAAAGCATTCCATTTGTATTTTTAAACACACAAAAAATCATAGCATAAAAGTTATCCCTAAACCTTAAAAAATGATATATAATCCTCAAAACATAAACATCAAGAATAATTTTTCTAACTATAACAAGACTAAAGATAAAGACTTATGAAAGACCAAATATTCCATTTTCCTTACATTTCCTCTAATTTTTTTTATTATCCTATTCTGGAAGTTAAGTTAGGTTCCCTTAAATAGTTATAAAAGCCTAACATCATATAACCACACTGTAGGACTTACAAAATTAAAATGTATGAATGCTGGTATTTCCAAACCCACTCCAAGTTCTAAGTCAGAAAATGAATAATTCAACTCCTTCAAGCCTTGTACCAAAGATTACCTCAAGGCCAGTAACCACTTCCAAAATGTAGGGGGAGAGAGGGAGAATATTCTTCAGCTGAAAGGTAGTAAGGTAGGTCAAAGGACTGAACTGCATGTTACTAGGGATAAAAGCGCCACTTCAGAGCACAAAGGCAGTAGTACCACGTGGACAGAACACTCACAGGTCTAATGCTCTTAAGTCTAGAACTACCAGGTCACTTATTACTTTCCCAGAAGTAATGTCATAGTTTTAAAAAAGGAAATAAATGAAAATGGACTAAACTTGTACCATGCAGACCTACCTTTACTTTCAAATTTTTCATCCACTTTGACATTGCCAGAGAATCCATTTTCTATAAGACAGTGTTCAATGAGAGCTGGTCCATAAGCTATAAAAACAGAGGGTATTATTTTTAGTGTTTTCCTATGAAATTTAACATTCAAAAATATAATATAAATTTATATTCAATATAAACGATCTACTCAGTATCAGTAGCCAGTGAAAAAAACAACTAGTTCACTTATTTTGAAATGTTATCAGAACTGATAATTCAAGTACTTAATTAAAATTTGAGACTACAATAAAACTGTAGATGTTAGTACAAAAGTTACAGGATTTAATGAAATTTGGCCACATATAAAAAAGATTATAAACCAGGAATGCAAGGTTGGTTTAGCATCCAAAAGTTGGTTAATGTTATATACCATGTTAATAAGGAATAGAAGAATCCAAACTTATGAATTTTAGGTATGCTACACTAAAAGTTGGAAAGTTCTAATGGTAACTTTAATGCATTCTAATTTCAGAGGAGATAAATAACTCTCTAATGCTCAGTAATTAAGGGTACTGGCCTGCTCACACATCCTTTTCAGACTCCTTATTATAGGGATAAGTAATGATTTTCTCAAAGCATAAAAGTTTATTGAATTTTATTTACCCTGGTTGTTAAGGGTACCTGGCATCCTGGAATGCCCTGAGATTCACTAAGAAGAAGAAGAAGAAAAAAAACTAAGTGTTTATTAAACCGAAGATTCATGTTGGGGGGGGGGGGGAAGATTTCTTAGAACACTACAGCTATCCCTAAGTGCTAAATAACATACTATTAGTTAACACCACTATTATTTTTAAATAAAATCTAACAGATAAAGATCAAACTTCATATGATGTGACAGATTTTCCTTAAAAATAAACTTTATTCCGGCCAAAATGGAGGCATAGGTGGACACAGTGTGCCTCCTCGCACAACCAAGATTAAAGACAACAAAAAAAACAACAGATGTGACAGGAAATTGAACTGTAAGGAAGTTCGACAACCATTCATCCAGACTGGTAGGAGGGGCGGAGTCTGTGGCCCGCAGAGGGATGGCAGCAGGAAAAAGAGGTGATTGGAGGTCCCCAGGAGTGCAGGCAGCAGCTAGCAGACCCTGGGCACGCAAGGTGGCTAGCTGACTGCAGACACACATTCGCATGCAGATAAACCAGGTGAAAACGGGGAGACAGACCGCGCAACCCAGGGCCCCAGCACTGGGAAACAAAGCCTAAAAGCACCGATTGAAAACACTTGTGGGGATTGAGGTGCTGGGAGACTCCCAGCATCACAGGAGAGTTCATTGGAGAGATCCACAGGGTCCTAGAGCGTACACAGGCCCATCCACCCAGGAGGCAACACCAGAAGGGCCCAATTTGCTTGTGGGAAATGGCCAAAGGGACTGAAATACAAAAGAGAGAGAGAGAGAGCGTGCACAAACGCCATTGTTTCCTCTCTGACCCTGTACCCAAATACAGGGTTACAACCCAGCAACGTGGGTTGCTCCACCTTGGTGAACACCAAAGGCTGTGCCCCTCATATGTAACAGGCATGAACAGACCAAAAATATAAATAAATAGAAAATACGGCTCAAGCGGAAGAACAGATCAAAGCCCCAAAGGCAATAAATACTTCTAAGTGACTAGGAGATAGCCAACCTGTCAGATGCACAGTTCAAAGCCCTGGTGATCAGGATGCTCACAGAATTGGTTGAACTTGGCTGCAAATTAGATTAAAAAATGAAAGCTACACTAAGTGAAATGAAGGAAAATGCACAGGGAAACAATAGTGATGGGAGGAAAACTGGGACTCAAATCAATGGAGTGGACCAGAAGGAAGAAAGAAAAAACCAAACAGAAAAGAATGAAGAAACAAGAATTCAAAAAAATGAGGAGAGGCTTAGGAACTTCCAGGACATCTTTAAATGTTCCAACATCCGAATTATAGGGGAAAAGGAAGAGCAACAAGTGGAAAACTTATTTGAACAAACAATAAAGGAGAACTTCCCCAATCTGGCAAAGGAAATAGACTTCCAGGAAGCTCAGAGAGTCCCAAAGAAGTTGGACCCAAGGAGGAACACACCAAGGCACATCATAATTACATTAGCCAAGATTAAAATGAAGGAGAGAATTCTAGAAGCACCAAGGGATAAGGCCACATTCACCTACAAAGGAGTTCCCATCAGATTGTCAGCTGATTTCTCAAAAGGGACCTTATAGGCAAGAAGGGGCTGGAAAGAAGTATTCCAAGTCATGAAAGGCAAGGACCTACATCCAAGATTCCTCTATCCAGCAAAGCTTTCATTTAGAATGGAAGGGAAGATAAAGTGCTTCTCAGATAAGGTCAAGATAAAGGAGTTCATCATCACCAAGCCCTTACTATATGAAATGTTAAAGGGACTTATCTAAGAAAAAGAAGATAAAAAATATGAACATAAAAAGACAACAAACTCACAGTTATTAACAACACACCTAAAACAAAAGCAAACTAAGCAAACAAGTAGAACAGGAGCAAAAACACAGAAATGGAGATCACATGGAGGGTTAGCAACATGGGAGTGGGAGGAGGAAAGAGGGGGAAAGGTACAGAGAGTAAGTAGCATAGACGGTGGGTAGAAAATAGGGGGAGGGGAAGAATAGTGTGGGAAATGCAGAAGCTAAAGAACTTATGACACAGGGGCATGAACTAAAGGGGGGAATGTGGGTGGGAGGGGGTGTGATGGGTGGAGGAGAATGAAGGGGGAAAATGGGACAACTGTAATAGCATAATCAATAAAATAAAATTAAAAATTAAACTTTTATTTACCTAAAAGATCATTTTAAACTCCTTTCTACAGTTATTAAGAAGTTCTAATTTTCTACTAGAACTACACAAGATTTAAATATATTCCTCAAAATTATACCATCTTGCAAACATTTCACTGTTCTATGCAGGATTACTCACGAAGCGATGGGTTAAGAACTCTCTTCAGTAGTTCACCCTTAGGTGCACTGGTTATTATTTCAGTCAATCTGTAAAACAAAATTGACATACTTCTTTTTACCTAATATTTAATCAATCTTATGTCAGTATTTATATTCATAATACTTTCATACATATCAATTTGTCTGATCTCTAACTATCCTAATAAAAGAAAAATTAATTCATTTTGTACGTAAAAAATGTAGGGTCATGTCCTGGCTGGTGTGGCTCAGTGGACTGAGTGTGGGCTGTGAACCAAAGGGTCGCTGGTTCGATTCCTAGCCAGGGCACATGTCTGGGTTGCAGGCTAGGTCCCCAGTAGGGGGCATGCGAGAGGCAACCACACAGGTCCCTCTCTATCGCCTTCCCTTCTCCTCTCTCTAAAACTAAATAAATAAAATCTTTTAAAAAAATGCAGGGTCACAAAATTAATTTATTGATGTTAGTAAGTTCTTAAAGCAGCACACTAGAACCTAAAACCAGGTTTCCTAAGGAAAATCAATACTTTTTCAAGCAAGTAATATTGTTCATCATCAACTGCCATGTATAATATGAGAGCAACATTTTTATATAACAGTTAAATGTTGTTTGTGAAGCCTAGAGATATATCTTAACACCTGAACTGGCTTTATCTACTTAAGGTTTTAACACTGAAATACTGAGTTCTTCAGAATGCTGTGGGCCTTTGTAGGCCCCAGATCAACAGCATCAAAAACACCTGTGAACTTGGTGGAACGGTAAATTCCTGGGCCCTATACCAGTGCTACTGATTCAGAAATCTGGTTTATCAAGCCCTCCAGGTGATGCCAATGAATGCCAAACTTTGAGAACCACTGCTATAGCGTATCCGTCAGCAAAGCCTTCAGCCAGAAGAGTACAATTAGTAGCATGTCCTACCCTGCTCCCTTTCCTTAGCTAAACCAGAATTTCTCTCTCTTTTTGTACTCTGCCCAAGATATCCATATGTCTTCTCACAGAAGAGCTGGTAAGTCCTCTCACTTTACCAAAAATCATAAACATCTAAAATAACATCAAATTTAGATGAAAAAGACATACATTTGCTACTCCCATTGCTTACATGCACATTTATGTAGTTCAAGGAGTACAAATGTATTTATTTATCCAAGTAAATAAAGTATTTTCTATGACAGTTCTTTCATATGTGACCTACTTTACCTTTTAAAATAATATGAAATGAGTTTAGAAACGAAGCACGGTACCTTTCCAAGGTAGGCAAAGGTGCAATAGCTCTTGCATGGTCAACCGGATAGCGTTCACGAACAGCAAACTTAACATCATCCGACTCATCAGTTCGAAATCTTAGGATATTTAAAATTAGATACTCATAATCTGTAAGGACAATGTTCCCCTGTAATAGAATAAAGTAATTTAATGCTTTTCCCAAACCATTCTTGAAACTTAAAAATTAAGAAACATGTAGGCTCTTAAAAACCTCATCAAGGTTACAGAAACGAGGTTATAGACAGCATTTGACTTTGATGACCACCAGCTGAACTTACTGCTGCATTTCCATGAGGCAAGTCTAAACACTGTGTCTTATTAAGAAAAATATAACAGACATGCTTGTATGTTTCAGAGGCCGAACAATACTGGAGATATTGCTGATTCTGACCCAGACCACTATAGTGAAGTATCACAATAAAGCAAATTATACTCTGTTTGCTGATGGAAGGTCTTGCTTTCAAGGTCGTGCAAAAAAACGTAACATTTATGAAGCACAATAAAACAAAGTGGAATAAAGTGAGGTGCAATAAAATGAGGTATGCTGTATACCTTCACCTGCACTGTGTTTTTTAACAGCAGTAGTTATGTGGCAAAAATCATAAAGATGTGGTACCCTTTGTCCAAGTAACTTCACACTTGGTAATGCAGCCTGATATAATAACTAAGTAAACCCAAAAACTATACACTTAAAGATATTTCTATTTACAATAGAAAAAAAGGAAACAGCCTAAATGTAAAAATTGAGAAAACTGTTAAATTATGATGTACAACGTAACATTCTTAAAAGCTGTTAATTTATGAAGACTATGTAAAAAAAAAGTAGGAAATTGTTTATAATGTTAGGTAAAAAATAGCAAGGCAAAAAATTTCTGTATATTAGAAAGTGGAAGACAAATATAGGGAAAATGAAAATATTTATTAAAGAGTTAGGATTAAAAAGACTTTAAAATTTAATATTGTTACATAATCTTTTAAACAAAAAAGGGGGAAGAATCTAATGAAAATAACACTGCACAAAGAATACCACCTTTCACATTTATTACAGTGAAGATAGGGGTTAGTATATAATTAAAAGCATCCATGAAAATAGTCACAAATGCCTTAGCAACTACTTAGAAGTTGGTCATAGAAGATGACAAATGTAGCCCCAATCTCTTAGGAATTACAAGATGCAGATAAATGGCTTCAGTAGATGGGGACACACCATTCATCTTAAGATAAAGATTAAGTGGAAGTTACTAGGTGTTTAAAGGTGCTGAAAGATCTGACTTCAAAGCAACCATGCATTTATTTAACTAAAAAAACAAAAAGTTAACTGGAGAAGGAAAGCAGAGGGATGGTAGGGAAGTCCATACAGTGTCTTGTTCAGGAAGATGTGACTTGAAAAACACCTGGCCAGAGGCTGGCACATAGAATATGCTTCATTACCATTTACTGAATCAAACTGTGCAGTTATCCAGAATATCTGGAAGATTCCAGTAGGGCAATTACTTCCCTGATAGGGCTTTCCTGAAACCAAGATTTCCCAAAAGTATTCTATCAGTGGCTCCCCTTACACTTACACACACACACACACACACACACACACACACACACACGAAAGAAAAAAGAAATCCGCACTGATTAAGTTCTAGAGTTAAATTTTTACCTTATTATCAAAGTTCCACAAACTTTTATGACTAAGGGACTCATTTTTCTAGGCACACCTATTATCTTATGAAAGTGGTGCCCAAGGAACATATTTTGGGAAATACTGCACTTGGCTCTGATGTACACAATAAAATACTTTCTGATCTTAACTTTTTCTCCAAAGTCTTTCCTACTGGAACCTTCTTATTACAAATTAATAAATTGCCTTTCTTAAATGAGTTTGAGTAACAACAGCCTGTCTACCCAAGGCCTGGTCAAATCTAGATAAATCATACATCAAAATTCCAGACAGGAAAGCTACAAGATCAAATCCTGGTATACAGAGACGAAAGAGCAATCTTCAAGATCTACTCTAGAGGTCAACCAGCTGACCTCTCTCGATATCACAGTGAATATGGAAAATTCCCAAGCACATACAGTCATATATAAATCCGTAATGTCTATTCCAAATCATCACTAACTGGATCCCATCACTAAATGTAAGCATGCCAGTTGCTCAGAGTCTTCAAAATACCAAGAGCCTAAATGCAATGGGGTATCCTGGATTCAATTCTGGAACAGAAAAAGGATATGAGTAGAAAAACTGGTGAAATCCAAATAAAGTCTGTAGTGTAATTAATAGTAATGTACCAATGTTAATTTCTTAGTTTTGACAAAGGTACCACGGTTATGTAAGATGTTAACACTAAGAAAAACTACGTGAAGGGTATATAGGAACTTTCTGTATTATCTTTGCAACTTTTCTATAAATCTAAAATTATCACAAAATAAAGAGGTAGTTTAGATTTTTTAAATAATAAAGATTATACAGATTCATTCATGTTATGGAAAGAATTTTTAGATACCATTAAGCGCTAAGTTTAAATTGAAAACGGACCCCCCCGCCCCAGAAAGGCCCATTCCTGATATATAAACCTAAATTTAGAATGCAAGCGTAGGGTAGTCCCCCCTTATCTGTAGGGCATAAGTTCCAAGACCTTCAGAGGATGCCTGAAACTTCGGATAGTACTGTACCTTACATATACTATTTCTACACCTTTTCACTTAAAGGAAGCACTTTAAGACTTCCCTTCGGCCTATTTGAATTGTCAGCAACAGTTCTATTGTCCTTTGGAGCCATTATTAAGTAAAATAAGGTTCTTGAACACAAGCGCTGCAATCGGGACAGCCAATATGATAATGGATGGCTACACATACACACTGATAGTTGGGATAAAGGAACGACTCATACTAGGAAGGAGGAGATGACGGAGTGGGAGAGCATTGGAGATTTCATCATGCTACTCAGAATGATGTGCAGTTTAAAACTTATGAGTTATCTCTGGAATTTCCCATTTCATATTTTCAGACCATGGTTGACCACAGGTAACGGAAACCAAGGAATGCAAAACCGTAGATAAGGGGAAGCTACTGTATTGACCTACAAACCTAAGGCATGAATGCAATTAGTTAAATTCTAGAGATTTTAACCCCCAAATGAAGTTTTTCTTTTCTTGTACGGGGGGAGTGGGGTGGGGCAGGAAAAGGGCACTAAACCCGTTACATTAGTATGAGGAATTGGTTTGAGCTAAGAGTAGTAAGACCTTCAATTTTAATTCTATGTAATTCTCTATATACTGAGAAAATATTCATGTACTACTTGTACCAGCATTATTTAATTTAAATGGTAGTCTAGATAATCCCAACCACTGTCCTACTGAAAAGTAGAAAAACTGAACAAAATACACAAACCATGTCCTTCAAAAAATAAAATAAATACAAACTAGGCAGTAAACACTTACAGGACTAAAATCTAGAACAGAACTCAGGAAGGTGAGCCCCGTACTTGGGGCTACTTTTCCCCTAGGATCATCTGTGTAATAAGAAGCAGCCACTGACAGGTTGGGAAGCAGAGCAAAAATTCTGACAGACTCACAGAACATCTAAGGGGAATAAAAATTGGAGATCCAAGGTGAAAAGTCCTGGGGTCAGGAGGAGAGATATCCCTGCTAGTCCAGCTCTGAATAGTGACCCCAAAAGTATGCATCCAAGAGGAGGAGGTGAACTGGAGATACACCAGCTTTCTCAGGACCAACTTCTAATCAATTCAATGCCTGATTTTAGTAATCTGGGATTACTTGAACCCTTAGCTACTTGTCAAAAGCAAACCAATAGTCTCTTTAAAGGAAGACAACATCATTCCAGGTCTCACAATATACATATTATTTTTCCTCCTTCAATGCCTGCACACAATAAAATAACCAGGAATGCCAAGAAACAAGACAATGTAATTTAAGTCAAAGGGAACAACAGGCAACAGAATGGTGGTTACCCAAGGGAAAAGAGAGTGGGGGGAGGGCAAAGCGGGTAAAAGGGATCAAACACAGGGTCCGGCAGAAGTAAGGCTTGCTTGAGTGTGGCTGGTAGGGTATGTGAATGTCTTGCACAAGATGGACAGCAATTTGAACATTTCACCTAAAATGTCATATGCTGTGCTTGAGCATGACACTGCATGCTCATGATTCTGTAATAGAAGATTCTATAATAAAAAAGGGGCGTTACTCATGCCAGACCCTGCGTATGGTAAAGGAAGAAACGAGACCTCGGGTGGGGAGCACACACTAGAGCGCACAGATGCTGAATGATAATCTCATACCTGTGAAAACTGCAATATTACCCAGTGTTACCCTGACGAATTAAAAAAAAAAAAAACAGACACGTAGAGGTATCAGATAACAAAGCAATTACAAATGACTCCAAAATTCTTGTCTGACAGCAATAAATTAGTAAATTGAAAGAAAGGTCTAAAGAAAATATGGATGAATTTCCCAAAACTGATGAAAAATACCAACTCACAGATTCTAGAAGCACCAGGAACCCAAGTAAGACAGTTACAAGGAAAACCTCAATTAGGCACATCATAGCAATACTACTGAAAACCAAAGACAAACAGAAAAAAATTTTTTAAGCATCCAGATAAAAAGGCCAGATAACTTTCAAAGCAACAATATGACCAACAATAATTTCAATAGAAATAATGGTCACTAGAAGGCAATATACTATTTTCCTAACTGTCAAAAACTTACTTATCAAGTTAGTGAGAGAACCAACTAGATGGCAGCTGGTTCTAAGAGAAACAAAGTAAGTAAAGTATTTAAGAGTGGCTGAGAGAAGAATGATTGTATAAGATTGTCAATCTGGGGCAAAACTGTACCCTTTGGGTGTATCTTTTTCTCTGGACAGATAGAATCTAAATCTCCACTGAAGAAAATTTTCTTTGCTACTAGGCAAGAATTATTGCACTGCTATCAGTTTTCTACATGTGAAAGTCTACCCTTATTGAGTTTTAAAGAAACCTAATCAATAATAAATAGCAAATCGAAGACACATTCGTAGAGAAAACAATAATCCCCGGGAATGCCTATTAGACAACATCCGGCAGTATACTACAATGGCAGTTAGTCCTTTTTGTGTCTTTTCAAATTCTGCATAATTTTTAACATCCCCTCTCATATCGTAATACCTAAAATTACTCATGACTAAACATACATACACACAGCTACTTTCACTGTTTTTTGGCCTGATTTATTTACATAGAGGCAGCAAGACATGTTAATTGACATACACAAGCTTTCTTGTACTATAGTCAGCAAATGTAGAGCCATATGATACTAAGCAATCAGTAAAGCCATAATAATCACTGATGCCTAGAGAATTCTAGAAATTTGGGGTTTTGTTTCAAGAGTCTCTATTACTCTAATAATTTTTAAAGAGATTTAAAAATTATTTACTCTCAAAGTTGTGAAACCAAACCAAAAAATATTATCACTACCACTTTTGTCTGTGGCAAATGTAGCTTTAGTGTAGGTAAATTCCTGTAAATGTAGGTAAATTCCTATACTTACAGATTACTCAATCTGTAGGAAGTGACCTTATGACCTGCAGACTAGGATCCTATATGCCATAGAACTGGTGCAAGACCAGGTTTTCAGGAAGACTTTGTGGACAATGGTTCTGCATATAAACTACAACCTTTGTTGTTCAATGATGAGCTCATCATACTGAATTAAGTAAGAGTTATTCTCCACTATGACACTGTACATATGACCCTGGCTGCACAATTTGCCTAACTGTATCCTGGTTACGAGGACAAATTCTTTTTTTCTTAACTAGAACCTTTTCTTTTTTAGTATTTTTTTAATTTTTATTTATTTTTAGAGAGAGGGAAAAGAGGGAGAAAAAGAGGGAGAGAAACATTGATGTGCAAGAAAAACATGGATTGGTTGCAACCCACGCATATGCCCTGGACAGGAATGGGACCAATGACCTTTTGGTTCACAGGCCAGCACGCCAATCCATTTAGCCACATCAGCCAGGGCCAAAGGGCAAATTCTTATCAAGCCTATGTAAAAATACATATTGCCATTAGCAGTAAAACAAAACAACTCAGTAAAAGGCATTTGTTCCTAAATTCTAAGCGAACAATGACAGCAAACTGCCATTTAAAGAATGTCACTTAAATTCATAGAAGTGTAGCCTACTGCAGGTGAGAGAAAAGGACTTTATCATATAATCATCATAAAAATAACGCCAACAATATTCTGAAAAAATACGCACAATTAGATTCTCTCCAGTTTTTTCAGTTCTGGGTAATTAAATGCACATTCCTAGATCATGGGTTAGCACTCTATTTTCATGAAAGCAACTGCTTCTAGACTAAAGAGTCTTATAAATCCTAACTCAGTACCCTGATAGTCTGGCATCTAAGTAGTATTAGCTCAAATAATACGAGTCTACTGAGCAGGGGCCAGCAAACTTTTTTCCTGTAAAAGACAAGATATTAAATTATTTTAGAGTTTGCGGGACATGTAGGGTCTCTGCCACTTTTCTTTAAGAGTGCCCCTGTAAAATGTAAAAACCATTAAGCTCAAGGCTCTACAGAAAGGGGCCACAAGCTATAGTTCATCAATTCCTGTTTTGGAAGTACCTGGTATGTCCTTTCCACTGAGGTTTTGAGACTGAGTTCTTTGCTGAAAATTAATTTATAATGACAAATGACACAGATGAAGCAGATTAGTAGCTGCCAGGAAGAAGGGAAGGTGGAAAGAGGGGTGAGCGTTACTGGGGCATCACAAAGAGAATCTCTGTGCTAATGGAAGAATTCTGTATCTTCAGTGTAGAGGCAGTTACATGAGTATAGAGATGTGGCAAAATGCATAGCACTATATGCATACATTGTGCCAAGAGCAATTTCCTGACTTTGATATTAGACTATAATTACATAAGATGTAACAACTGAGAGAAACTGAGTTAGGCTATACCAGACTTCTCTGTTCTATATTTGCAACTTCCCGTGAGTCTAAAATTATTTCAAAAGTAAGTTTTTATAAAAAAATCTTAAAAGAGGGTGCCATACAAATTTTAAAAATTTATCACCTTTTAAAAGCACATACAGAAACAATTCCAGATGGGGAGCAGCTGTAGCTGCCACTGCCTGCAGGGGAAAGGGTAGAAAGAAGGTTAAAGGAATCACTGCGGAGAGAAGTGCGTAAATAGAAGCCCTCAGTAGCCTTCCCAGAAGAAGGACTGACTTCCAAGGACTGACGACACTATGAAAACATGGAAACGTCTGAGTTGCAACTGCTCTCTTATTTATGACTCAAATATCTGATTTTTCTGGTTGCACCACACTAGTCCTACAATGTAAAAAAGAGAATGTCTTCAATTCTCAGACCTTCATCTCCTACATTCATAAAGCCATTTTAAATGGCTGAGGTATGCCTACATTCTGATCTTCAGACAAAATGAAGGTTATTAACTGAAAAGTTACATTTTACTTGTTTGGCATTTATTATCCTAATGTATCAGTACTAGCCTTTGATACAGAAAAAAGTTTTCCATTCACGTTTTAAGGCACTATTACATGAGTAACGACATAATGACGACTTCTCCTTCACCCCACCCCCCAGATTTAACTTACCCTATCATAGAGTTCAATGATTAAGTGATAAGCAGCTTCATCACTTCCAAATTGAAAATCTACAATTCTATCCACACCAAGCTGTTTTGCACTGACTAATCTCCGACTCTTCAAATGTTTTCGGCACTAGCAAGAAACAGAAAAAAAATGCATTTATACAGTAAAAGTAAATTCCTAATCATTTGGTATTGGTTTATAAATAAGTTTTTCTTTCATTATTATCAGGAATAATAATTTAACAAATTATTGTTAAATAATTTGTTAGCAAGTAGCAAATAAAACAGTATACAATAAAAGCTTTCAGATAATCAGAGGAGAACGCTTTGGTTCAGACAACTCTGACTGCTAACTCTGAAGTAGTATTTTACTGGGCTGGCCAAAAAGTCTGTTATGTTTTTCTCCGTACTATGGCTCTGGTAGTGCTCTGACTTTATTCGAAACAATTTTGTTACAGATTGTATTGTGACAGCTGTCATATCAGCATGCATTTTAAGAAAACATCAAAATTAGTGAAATTTTTATGCAGCCATTTCAATACTGAAGATGGAAGAATATGCAACATTTTCAGTATATTATGCTTTATTTCAAGAAAGGTAAAAATGCAACTGAAACACAAAAAAAGATTTGCGCAGTGCATGGAGAAGGAAGGTGCTGTGCCTGATCGAATGGTCAAAAGCAGTTTGTGATGTTTCTTGGTACCACTGACATTCTGGCCAAATAAGTGTTTGCTCCAGGACTGTCTTACACACTGGAAGATGTTTATTTAGCTGCTCCCTAGGCTCTACACACTAGAGGCCAAAAGTGGGAGATAGATGACATACTCGAAATATCCAAATCAATAAAGTTATTGGTGAAAATGAAAAATGTGTCTTTTTATTTTACAGAAAAAACTAAACATACTTTTTTGACCAACCCAAAGTTCAATTTTTAAGTAGACAATGATAGACCCATTGTGAAATTTACTTTGCTGCTTTATACCACAGCTAACTCCTTTGTTCTTGCTCTGATGATCTGTCTCAAAGCTGTAACTTATTTGTCTCTTTCTATTTCAATCTTTTAAGCATCCCAAATTTCCTTTTGTGTAGCTGTGCTCAAAATTAATTAATAGTTTCCACTAATCTTCCACTTCAAATACAAATTCTAAACCATGAGATTTTTGGTATTTTGTAAATTAGTCCTCCATCTTACTCACATCCAATCACTACCCTCTGTTGCCACACACTTTATTGAGATAACCCAAAAAGAATTTTTCCAGTATTATCTCCAAGCTTTTAGTCAACCTAGCTCAAATCTAAATATTCATTATCAAATATCATTCTTCATATCCCTAGTCATAAGACTCTTGTTTTTATTAGCAATCAAAATAAAATTAGCATGTTAAACCCAAATACAAATTACTTGGTAAATACCTTTTGTTTTAGATTACTTGCACCATCCTTTAGTACAAATATTTAAGTATGACATGGAATAGAAACAAGACTACTCTGTGGCCCCTAAAAAAAAAATCTTACAATTGTTTCTAATTTCTGAATTTGAAAGATCCTTTAGATAGTCAAGATCAGTAAGAAAAAAAATGCCTTCTTTTCTTCAAGACTCAAGTTCAACACAAATTTTAGAGAAGGTAATTTGAAACCACCCTTAAAAAATAATCGTTCTTAGAATCAATGGCAACTCTTTCATAACTAAGAAAAGTTATTCTTCAAAGCTTGTAGTTCAAATTAACTAAAATTCTCATTTTATGTACTTACATACTCAGTTAGCTATAAGAAGACTTTTCAAACTTCATAAAATAACAACATCCCCTTCCTAAATTCAACAGTTCTGACTTAAGAGTAACATATCTATTTTGATGTAAACAATGATCTACAAATAGGACTATCTTTAAATCCCCAGGAGAAAATCACAATCAAGCCTTCCAGAGTCCCCCAGTAATCTTTTTATTTAAGAAATGTAGAGTTAAGCCCTGGCTAGTCTGGCTCAGTGGATTGAGTGCTGTCCTGTGAACTGAAGGGTGGCTGGTTTGATTCCCAGTCAGGGCACATGCCTGGGTTGCAGGCCAGGTCCCAGTAGGGGGCATGCGAGAGGCAACCACACATTGATGTTTCTCTCCCTCTTTCTCCCTCCCTTCCCCTCTGCCTAAAAATAAATAAATAAATAAATAAATAAATAAATAAATAAATAAGATCTTAAAAAAAAAAAGAAAGAAAGAAAGATAGAGTTAGAATGAACACAAAGGGCATCCTTGAGAGGAACATAAGTCCTTACCATGGAATGGTAAAAACTGGAAGATTATCACAAGTGTATGGACATACAGTACATATGTAAATCTTGTGGGGTTTTTTGTCTGTTTCTCCATTAGCAGCTTAGTGCAAACCTTCTATCCCCTAAACTATAGGCAGCATCCCCAGACGTGAGAACTAGGAACACTGTGATTTACCACATACTGTTCATGGCTCTGCCTGTACCATACAACAGTAACAGCACTTTAAGTTTATAAAGTGCTTAATACTGCCTGCTCCATTGGATGGAATCTTTCTATACATTTAGACTGATATATACACCTAACTCATAAAATTTTAGGTTTTTTAATAAGTATTTGACCTCCCATTGATACTACAGCCTAATATGGGGCTGTTTACACTATCCCAGTATCATATATCCTATTGCTTATTACATTATTTGTAAAACTAAAATGATAATATTTGTTCTTCATATCCACTAAGTTGTTAACTTAAATAAAATATGCATTACCCATCTACTTTGAAAAATGCTATACATATATAAAGTGTCATTACTATATAGGAAACCTCCAAAGAACCATTTGGGGTTACTATTAAATAAGCTTTTAAGAATTTGATAATTTTATGACAGCCCTTGTGATTTGGGAAGCACTTACCTAACTTGCAATCCAAAACAGATTCTAAGTTGCTGGGGATAAGGCTCTTCTCTGTAAAGCCTCTAATGAAATAACACAATGCCAAAACAAATAAATTTCTGAAGGAAAGTGAGGAGGAGAGGAAGAAGGAAATTAATATATATGGATTCCTAATTCATGTCAGGCATTGTGTTAGATGCTTTACATGGTACTTCAATTAATCCTCACCAATAACCCCATGAGGGAGATATTATCCACATTTTACATTTAAACAAACTAAGTTCCATGAGGTTAAATAACTTTTCCAAGTTACAAAGTGAGTGGCAAAACCATTAATGAAAAGTTAGGCGTATCTGACTCGACCCTCTTTCCTCTGCAGCATATGAACTTTTCAGTGTACCTGTTACATCAAAAAGCAACTGAGTAACATGTGTGCAAGTGCAGAATCTGTTTTAACAGTAAAAACAAAAGCAAGAAGAGAGGTAAAAAGATATAATAACTGCTAACATACTGACGTCACTGCGTAGTCCCAAAATACAGATTGGTTGCACAAAAGTGAGCTGTGGAAAATAAGGTTAGGAAAAGGGGCCGGAGAGCAGGTGAGAACCAGATCATAGAAAGCTAAGAACTCTAGGTATGGGATACTGAAAAAACAGGGAATTGTAAAACATAAGGTAACTACTGAAAATGATGCTTTAGAAAAAATTAATGTCGGTCTAGTAACAACTGTTTTGATACCTAAAGCGGACTGCAGTTAACGGACTACAGGTAAATGGTATAAAAGCTTGAACTAGAATACTGAGTGTGGGAAGCACAACTGGGTTTGAAGGGTAATAAGGAGAAGTTAACAAACATCTACTTTATTCAATCCAGTGTCCACCAACCACTCTATTTTCTCACTTTATTAGTAACAGTAAAGGAAAACCAAGTACTTTGAAATTGCATTGTTAGTGACCAATCTCAGGGTCTTAAAATTTACTCTCAAGTATAAGTTAAAATTTACCTTCATGGCAAAACTGGACGGCATCATATTCTTAGGCCATTCAAATTCTGTTGTGTGAATTCGTATGCCAGATTCAAGTAAAAGTGTGGCTTTAAAATCTGGTCTACAGAAGAAAAAAAGTTATTTTTTTTCTTTACAGCATTGCCAACGCTAACTCAGTGAAACGGACTGAAAAGTATAGGTACAAAAAAAAAAAAAATCAACAATCTCATTTAATTACCAAAGATAAAAGAAGCCTTACTTTTGAAGACGAATAAGATATGTCTTATTATCCACATCATAAACATTGTTTACTCTCATTCCTAGCAAGCTGCAAAGAGAAAGTAAACATGTAACAAATCATACCATTTAAAACAAAACTTAACACAATTTAAAGCTGCAGGGGGAATCAGAACCTGTGAAAGAGGGTAACTTCGGGGATCTTCAACTGTAAACATACGGAGTCAACCAAGGAGCAGAAGCCGAAGGACATCAGGCACTCAGTCCAAAATTTAACTATTTAAGAACAGTGTGGTCCATCAGCCCTGGGAACACCATAAAATGCCTTGCGTCTTTGAAATAACCCAATTTTTTTTTTTTAAGGGAAGTCAGTCCAATCCACTTATTTTACTCCAAGAGGAAAGAAAAAGGTAAACAAGACCCTGGGAAATATGACAAAGCTCACACAGCTAGGTAATAAAAAACCCAGACCACAATCCAGATCCGTCACCTCCCTCTTTGGGGCGAGGAGTGTCAAAGAAAACAGGCCTCCAGTCTGGACACCTCGGGAGCAAATGACTACTCTGGCGTCCACCCGGCGACTCGCTTTTACTAAACATTAGCTACCAGACCCAGACGACTCAGGCCGGCAAAGCCAGAGCCCCGCCATAGCCAGCACGAGATCTGGCGAGACTAGCAATCCACGAGAGGGGGCGCCTCACGCGGCCGCCAGGACCTACACACCCGCTCCAGGAAACCTGCGGGCCAAGGAAAGATGCAAATGCGTCCGCCCACCCAGGCCTAGCCAGGTCCGCAGAGAACAGCACGGGGGGAGTAAGGGGAAACATCCGGCTGGTCCTGAATTTAACCGTGGGGCCTCGGCCTCTATCTGCTGCACTCCCCGCACGAGTCAGGTCACCTGTCGCACATTACCTGGCATTCAACTCCGCGAGTACCGCACGGAGATCAATGGTGCTAAAACGGGTCTTCATGACGAGGTTTGAGGTTCACTACAGCACTTTTCACCACTGCCGGACTCGGCGGCGCTACTCTTCTACGCAGGCGCACAAGGCGGAGATCTACGGCCGCGTAAAAGACCCAATATTCCTAAAGCGAACGTGTTTCTGTCACTTTCCAGAAGAATTTATTAACCAAGCGGCTTTCAATTTGCTTTTTGTTGTCCCAGAACAACTTAAAATAGATCCAAACTATTCTACTAAAACTACATTCTTTCCTGGAAAACTTACGGATTAATTCGGTTACTTTGCCCCTTTGTGTTTCGGGGCTCAAACCGGACTCCATAGTGACTCCTGCTGGTAGTAACAGTTTATGAGGGACAATGTGGAAGATTTCTCCAGATGTGCCCTAAGGTTCTGTGTTTAAAAGCAATGGTTCCTTTCCCTTCGGTTACTTGGAAGGCCCCAAATGTAAGAAGTAAAACTGTTATATTTGCCCTATAATTACTGGAATGAATGGCTGAGACCCTTCAAAGCAAAACATCAAAACATAAAAGATATAACGAATAGATGTGAATGCATAAAACTTTAAAGTCTCAGCATGTCAAAAATATTCCATATTAACATGATTAAAAGCTTAAAAAGATTCAGTCAACTTCATGATATACTGAACTTTTTTCGTGAAAGTTGTAGGAAATTACAAAGTATAACCAAGTATTGAGTGGGTGGTTGACATAGGTCTTTTTCCATGATATTGAGTAAATGCTAAATTACATTTGTAACAATGGCTTTCTGAAAATCATGCTTTAACCTATGAGAGTTTTTGTTATTATAGATTTCAGGCATTCAGGCAGGCAAAACAAATACATATAGCAAGGCATCACGAAAAACTTAACTCACACTTTACATGGTTCATTTTAAAATAATCGTTGCTCCCTCTCCACAATAGACTGGAAGCTATACAAGTGCAATAATATGTCTATATTATTTCTGCTTATTTAGTATTAACATAGGATATGATAAATATTTGGCAGTTGAATATTTTTAAATGTATAGATGACCAGATGAATGGATAGATGAATGGATAAATTGTTAAAATATTATGGGTTA
Source organism: Anoura caudifer (assembly GCA_004027475.1). Lineage (NCBI taxonomy): Eukaryota > Metazoa > Chordata > Mammalia > Chiroptera > Phyllostomidae > Anoura > Anoura caudifer. Next base: position 155,286 of record PVKU01001902.1, on the reverse strand, counting down.
AAGAAAGATACACACTCACACTCTACAACGGGAGAATGATCCTGAAAACTTGTACAATATGAAAAGTTTTTTAAAAAGTGCAAGCATGTTAAAGAAGATAGTTTCTGACCTCACCAAGTTCTTTCAGGTATAGGCTAACTTGACACTTTCCGTATATTTGTTTTCTACTGCTACTATAACAAATTACTACAAATTCGGTGGCTTCAACAGCACAAGTGTATTGCCTTACAGTTCTGAAATCCAGGAATTTTTCAAATGGGTCAGCTGGACTACATTCTTTTTGGAGGCGCTAAAGGAGAATGTGTTTCCTTGCCTTTTCCAGCTTCCAGAAGCTGTCCACATTCCTTAGATGGTGACTCTGCATGACTCCAAGCATTTTTCAGGACGTATCTAGTTCTGACTCTGACCCTCTTACTTCCCTCTTATAAGGATCATTGTTAATTGTACTGTGACCGTAGGATAATCCAGGATAATCTCCCCACCTCAAAATCCTTAATTTACTGACATCTGTATATCCCTTTTTACCACGTTAAGTAAGGTATCATAGGTTCCAGACATTAAGACATGAACATCTTTAGGGGAGGGAGACTATTCTGCCTAGCACACCTCCGGAAAGGTGGTGGAAAATACTTAAGGTGGGTTGGAATCCCTGGGCTAACAGAGGCAGCTACTTTTATGCAGTCCTCATCTCCATAGCTAAGTCGTTCCAGGCCAAGTTCAGAGGTTTGTTTAGTAAAAAACATGAGGCATGCCAAAAATATTTTGCCTCCTATTTTTAGGGGTGGAATGGGGTAAAGATGAAAAAAGTAAAAATCATCTCTATGTACTTCCACTTAGTGAAAAATACATAGATTAGGGGGTGATTTTGAATTCCTGAAAAGTTTTCCTGAAGAATTGGAATAAGACTTGTTCCATATACTTGTGGAGGGCAGACTCAGAAGCACCATGAGGAAGATATCTGTTCAGTTCCAGGAGGGCCTTTTTAAGAATAGTTAATGTCGCCTCAAAGAAACTGAATGCAGTTAGCTTTATGAAAAGCTTACTACATTGTCCCCTTTTCTCTTCATTTTACAACTAGTGAAAAATCTGTGCTTGGAGTCTTTATTTTTTAATTATATTTTATTGATTATGCTATTACAGTTGTCCCAAAATTTCCCTCTTTGTCCCCCGGCAAACAGCACCCCGTACTCCCTCAGGCAATCCCTGAACCATTGTTCATGTTCATGGGTTATTTGTATAGGTTCTTTGGCTACTTCATTTCCTAGAATGTACTTTACATCCCGTGGCTATTCTGTAACTACCTATTTGTACTTCTTAATCTCTTTACCTCTTCACCCATTCTCCCCCACCTCCCTCTCATCTGGCAACCATTAAACCCTCTCCATGTGCATCAACCCTTGGTTGAAAACCCAGCCCCAAGGTCTGTGCTTCAATTTTTTTAAGTTCGCTTTTGGCAGGCAGAGAGACAAAGGTGACGCAGTCTACCAGGCTAACCCCTCACTTCTGCTATCCCAATGGATATCTGGGCTTCCTTAAGTCGTTTTCTTTTTCGCCTATCAGAGGAGCGAACAGAGGCCCAGTCGGAAGGTCAGCGCGGTTACCAACGGGTAGAATTTAAGGATTCCGGAGAAAGACTTGTTTAGCCAGACAGATCTTTGTAGCATCTAAAAGCAAAAATTTTGGCCGGCCAGTGGTGAAAGAATGTGGCAGGAGGTGGGGAGGGCAGGTCCAGTCAGGTTACGGAGAAGCAAACTGGATGGCTGCACGAAGAATTTGTTAATTTTGGAGTCGGAGGTGCGCTTTTGCTTACTCATTCTACAGGTTGTGAGTACACGAGCATCCCCTGTTGGCTCCGAGGGTGATAACAGCTTTTTGCCGAGACGTTTTAAAGATGTTCCAGTAGGGGTCAGCAATGAGGTGGTTGAGAAATGTATAATGGGAAGGCAAGCAGTAATGAAAGTGGGTAAACAGCGTATGCAAATGTGTGAATCTGGAAGGGTCTAAACTTATTGTTTCATTGCAGGAAAACATAAAGTATTTTTAGGTTCAGATCCCTTAGATCAGGAAGGGCAAAAGAGACGGGGTCTCGCTGTGTTGCTCAGGCTGGAGTGCAGTGGCTATTCACAGGCGCGATCCCACTACTGATCAGCACGGGAGTTTTGACCTGCTCCGTTTCCGACCTGGGCCGGTTCACCCCTCCTTAGGCAACCTGGTGGCCTCCCGCTCCCGGGAAGTCACCATATTGATGCCGAACTTAGTGCGGACACCCGATCGGCATAGCGCACTGCAGCCCAGAACTCCTGGGCTCAAGCGATCCTCCTGCCTCAGCCTCCCGGGTAGCTGGGACTACAGGCGCGCGCCACCGCGCCCGGCGATGGGCGGGGGCGCGAGACTGCATTAGAGGCTTAGCTCTTGTTACGTCATTCAGGAGCGCAGGCCCCTGGCGTCGCAGGAATAGTACGCCCCAGCAGGAGATGGTCTGAAGGCTGCGTCGAAGTAAACTCGTTGGTAGTGTGCGTGGACAGCTACTTTCCGTGTTTCTCCCTTATTCCCTGGTATTTTGCTCTGAAATCTGAGTTCTTCTGTAATAGAAATGGGCCGGTGTACGTTTAATGCACGAAGTGGGTGTATGGACACTTACCGAGTGCAAAAGGAAACGCAATAACCTGGTACCTAAGCCTTGCCTTCAGCAGGCCTTAAATACATGCCGCAACTTTTGCGGGGCGGGGGGCGGGAGGTACTTTATTTAGGAGGAGGGAACCATCTGTTCCTAAGTCTCTCATTGTCTCCAGCAAGCATTTAGGAGGTGCCTTCGCTGTATGAAGGAGTATAAGACATAGTAGCGAAGGTCGAAGGTCCACGAAAGTGGTTGGAGGCCTGCGCAGTGTTCACTATTGGAAAGAAGAGAGCCGTCTGCTTTCACCGGTCTTGCACGTTTGTTGCCCTTTATAGCTAGAGAAAAATCTATTATCTGGGTGTACAGGTGCAAGAATTAGGATTTGGCAGCCTGAAGTCATTTTTGTTACAGGCTTAGGTTAGGAAGGAGAAGACGGGAAGAAGGAAAAAAAGAATTTCCAACCAAAGTAGATCTGCGACCAGCAGACTTTTTTTTTTTCTTTTTTTTTCCCGTCCCCTATTAGCAACCTTTTCTGCCCCCTCCTTGCTCTTAGAAACTGTTCCAAACTTTACCGGCCACCTCCCTTCTTGCAGCAGATAAATTTTGCTACCTTCTTAAACAAATTAAAGTTGAAAAAATTATTTCAACTCCTTGTCACTCTTCCTTCTCTAAAGTTATCTTTACACCTTCAAGGAAAGGCAGTTCTGTTGTCCCTTTCTATCTCAAACCCACTAGGTCAGAATTTCTCCACCAATCATTTCCACACCCATTCATTCTCTTTCCCCCACCCCATCCCCCTTGTAATTCCCTCCTAAACCTCTCTACTCTTGCCATGCTGCTTAGTGAGTACTTTCATCAATTCTGAAGATTCTCCAATCTATAGCTCTAATATGATGCTTTTTCCAAAGCTTCAGATCCAAATTTCAACCTTGAAATTATTCAAAACTTTAATAGGTGCAAGCAACCAGAAGATCACTTCCTCCAGGTTTGCCCAACTTCCTGTATTTTCACTCTCTACCTACATATTAGTTGGTTGTTTCAGAACTCTGAGACATCCTTGACCACTGTTTATCTAAGCCAAATATGTATTTCTTGCCTATACAATGTCCAGGCACCATGCTAGGAGATAAAGATGTAATGAAGAGACTTACGTGGCAAGGGGGACAAAACCAGAAAAATTTACAATTGCAAATCTGTGATAAGTTTCACAAAGGAAACAAAGTGCCAGAAGAGAAGCAATGGTGGCAAGGGAGGGTAGAGGGAAGCTGGGGAGGAGAGCACCTTCAGATAAGTCCTTGCGGAGGTGCCATTTAAACTGGAATCTCAAGAACTAGGCATCCCATCCATCAGGATACTTGGATTGCAAGCAATAAGGACTACCTGTAAATTGACAGACTCTTTTAAAGAAGGAATTAATAGGAAGAAAATGGGGAATAGTGACAGAAGGATAGTTGCCCTCAAAGTCTGTTCTCTTTAAAGACGCCCCAGTTAAACACCACATTTCCTAATTTCTCTTACGGCCAAGTTTGGTCAAGTTGTCACCAGGGGCATGTGAGTAAAAGTGATAGATACAACCTCTGCATCATTTGCTTAAAAATAAATCAGCTGTCTTCTGGTTCTTCTCTTTTGCCTATTCTCAGATGCAGATGGTGCCAGGACAAACCCACAGCAGTGCCTCAGCCTTTTGCCGTGCAAGTGAGGAAAATATTCTAAGGTGTGGCAGAGCATCAGGAGGCATGAAGCCAGGGTCCGTAGAACTAAGGCACCGTGCCAGCCTGGGCCACTCCTACTTCTGCACTATTACATGAGAAATAAGCTATTTCATTTAAATCATTATATTTGGGTGACGCTTTGTTATTGCAGCAAACTCTGTGCTCTAACTGATATAGGGAAGCTAACAGATGAAAACCTTGTCTAACCAGAGCTCAGAGTATTAATGGATGGGAACCAGGCCTGGCTGGCCAGTAGTATGTGGCTTTTGACTTCCTGAAAGAAAGATTTCCCAATGCGAGTCCATGTGATTTTGTGAGTATGCATGTTAAAGCTGGAGGCAGTGAGACAAGGAAGGGCTTAGGACAGAAGAAGCAACAAGAGAGAGCCTAGGCAGGGCTGCTTTGGCTCTCTAGAAATGTTACAGGAAAGAAATGAGCCAAGGCCAGGCTTCTACTGAAAAGTCAGAAAAAAAGGGGCCTTGGAGACAGGTTCAGGAGATTTGCTTCCCACTGTTCCCCTGGTTGTAAGTCCCATGGGAGCTCCCAGAGGTGTGTTTCTTTGTTTGTTTTTTAAGTACTTGTCTGAGCAAAGGGCATGCTACTCCAAAGAGGGCAGGCATCCACATCCTTTTGTTTTGAGAGCATTTATCTGTCTTCTGCCGGCAGGAATCCTAGGGGAAGTCTCAAGGGAGGGTCTTAGCAGAATATTTCTCAGCTTTCCCAGTGAGTTCTTTAATACCAATGTATAAAAATGAGTGCATAGAGGGATTGGGGTAATTTTCTGATGAATTTTTTTTCTTTTCTTTTTTTTTTTTTCTGATGAATTTCATCTTCAAGGAATGTCACCCAGCGTGGTCTGGAATATGTAAACTACTTGTTCCTAAGTATCCTTGTTTAGGGAAGATAAGACCTTGGGTTTGTTATCTGGTTGTAAACTGCTTGACCAGTTTGTTCAGCTATTTGTCTCAGTTTCTCTATTCCTCTTACCAAAGAATTTTCCTAGCTTCTTACTAACCTGCCTCCAAAGACAGGAACCAAAAGACCTCCAGCCATCTCCAGGGCATCCCAAAGGGATGAATCAGCCTTAACCTCCTGTAAGAAGAATCTAATTATCTAGTTTGAGTCCTGTATCCTTCTACAGTCTCTAATTGTATGCATTTCCATTTTTATTATAATTTATTGCAATTTATATATAAAACTTTTATGTACTGCTTTTCTTCTTTGTCACTATACTTTTGGTGATAGTATATCACCAAATATATTAGGGTGGTTGGTGATGCCAGCTGTGAAAGAATTCACAAGGAGAAGAAAGTGTAGAGAATAAAGTTTTTATTCACTCTCCAAGAAGACAGGGCATGGTGTAGAGAGATACACCAGCCTTGAGGGGTGGGGGCTTTGAGTTTTTAAATGGAGTGTAATTGGATTAAAAAAGGGTCGGGAGTCACTGTTGTGAGGCCCCTGGCCTGTTGGGGCATTGTAACAGGAGGGTGCATTTTGTTCCAGAGTTATTTTCTGCCTGTGGCTGTAGGTATCGGTCACTTCTGTTCTTGCTTCCAGTAATTTCCAGTCCTGGGGACAAACTCGGAAGAGGAAAATGGCTGTCAGGTTTAACAAGGTCATGGGCCTGCTCAGCAAATGGTGCCATGACAGCAAATGGGGCTGGCTTTGTCCTTTCATTCCCCCCTCTGGTTTTAAAATGGATTTATTCTTGACCTGGCTCGGTTCTGGTTTGGGGGAGTAGAGACAGAGGTCTTTTTTTCTGTAACTACTTCAGGCAGGCTAGGGATGTGGAGCTGTCCCTGCCTGTGGGTCTGAGTGTGGTCATGAAGGAGAAGAGGGTGGAACTGGAGAGCCCGAAAAGTGAGAGTTGTGGCCAGAGCCCATTTAATCTTCCAGGCCTGGATGCTTCATTGAAGGATATAAGGTATTTGAGGAGATATGGCCTAAAAACAAGAATAAAGAAAAAGGCAGCTATAGGTCCTAAGAAGGCAATTGGCCAGGAAAACCAAGACCTAATATTGAACTTAAAATCCCAAAAAGGGAGAGTTAAAGTAGGTGAGTTAGGTGAATTCTGTATGGCTGACAGTGTATTAGTAGTTCTCAATAATTCCAAGTCAAAGGATGAAAAAAAAAAAAAAGGAAACATTAGCTTGGGAGAAAACTAGAAAAACTAGGATTTAATTACATTGTGGGTGATGACAATTGGATATTATGAGTTCCATTGAAACACAATTTCTCTTTCTAAGATTACCCTTATTTTATTAAAGAGGCTGTATATAAGTCCAGTTTTAATTTGGCCTGATTATTTGCATGAACACAAGAATAGTAATTAATTATATAGGCCCTTTTAAATTGTTTGGCTGGAATTTTACGAGGAACCTTTAGTCAGCCCCTTATGACAAAGAAGCTAAGCCACACGGTTGGCATCTGGCTTCACTTGTACCAGTGTTTCACTCCTGTTCTTGAGGCTTTTGCTGTGTCTTAGGTTCTTCTAACCATCTTTCAGAAAAGCAACCTTCGCTTCTTACCTGGAAGACTGTCATGAACTATGTGATTAAGCAAGGTACTAGGCCATTTCTTCAAGGGGCTTTTATTGGCCTCGAAAGTCAACATTAGAGGGAATTCCAGCCAAGATGGAGGCATCAGTAGAAACCCTTTGCTTCCTCGCAAACCAAAGGAGGATAACAACCAATCTAAATTCAATAAACAACTAAGAGTGCCAGAAAATCAAACTGCATGAAACTCTGTCAACCAAAGAATTAAAGAAAAAAAAAAAAAGCAGAACAGCCAGACCGATAAGGTGGTGGACTGTGCAGGCTGACATAGAAAAACCCCTGTAATGAGCAGACCTTGGGGGTGGGGCTGGCTGCATGGGAGGGGCTGACTTAAGGGGAAAACTGAGACTCAGGGCTGACTGTGGGCTACAGCTGAGGTGGGAAAAAATTCCACGATCACACGAAAGCCCGTTGAAAAGTACGCTAAAGATGAGCAGGTGAGCTGCACTGTTCCCTCTCTGGCACCTCCCCCACAGGCAGTGCTGCAGCACAGGAGGGAGGGTTGTCCTGCCCAGGTGAATATCTAAGGCCCCACTCCCTTACAACCTATCAGCTGCATTGAGATAAGGAAATATGGCCCAAATGAAAGAACAGAGCAAAAAGAGGAGGAGATCACCAACCTATCTGATAGAGAATTTAAAGCCCTGGAAATCAAAATGCTCACAGATCTGATTGAGCTTGGTCGAAAAGTGAAAAAAAAAAAAAAAACAACCAAACCACAAAACAAATGTAAGGATACCCAAAGTGAAATAAAGCAAAATATTCAGGGAACCAACAGTGACAGGAAGGAAACCGGGATGCAAAGCAACAATTTGGAACAAAGGAAAGAAATAAACATCCATCCAGAAGAAAAGGAAGAAACAAGAATTCAAAAAAATGAAGAGAGACTTAGGAACCTCTGGGACAACTTGAAATGTTCCAATGTCTGAATTATAGGGGTGCCAGAAGGAGAAGAGCAACAGCAAGAAATTGAAAACTTATTTGAACAAATAATGAAGGAAAACTCCCCCAATCTGGCAAAGGAAATAGACTTCAAGGAAGTCCAGGAAGCCCAGAGAGTCCCAAGGAAATTGGACCCAAAGAGGAACAAACCAAGGGACATCATAATTACCCTAGCCAAGGTTAAAGATAAGTATAGAATCTTAAAAGCAGCAAGAGGAAAGGAGAAAGTTACCTACAAAGGAGTTCCCATTAGACTATCTGCTGATTTCTCAAAAGAGATCTTGTAGGCAAGAAGGGTCTGGAAAGAAGTATTCCAAGTCATGAAAGGCAAGGACCTATATCCAAGATTGCTCTATCCAGCAAAACTATCATTTAGAATGAAAGGGCAGATAAAGTTCTCAGATAAGGTCAACTTAAAGGAGTTCATCATAACCAAGCCATTATTATATGAAAGGTTAAAGGGACTTATCTAAGAAAAAGAAGATCAAAACTATGAACAGTAAAATGACAACAAACTCACAACCATCAACAAATGAACCTAAAAGAAAAGAAAAACAATGAAAACAAAAACTAAGCAAATGAACAGGAACAGAATCAGAGAAATGGAATTCACATGGAGGGATTTCGGTGGGGAGGGGGAAGGGAGGAATGGGGGGAAGGTACAGGGAAGAAGAAGCATAATTAGTTGGCATAAAATAGATGGGGAGAGATTAAAAAAAATGGTATAGGAAACAGAGGACTCAACTTGTATGTACAACCTGTGGACGTGAACTAAGGGGGGGTGTTACTAGAGGTTTGGGGGGCAGGGTGGAGGGGGAATAAAGGGAGGAAAATTGGAAAAACTGTAATAGCATAATCAATAAAAAAATACTTAGAAAAAAAGAAAGTCAGTCTTAATTCCCTAAGGCTTTCCTATGACATTCAGAGTCCAGGCATGACTTTTCCTTTTTGTTTCTTTTTTCTTTTTTAAAATATGTTTTATTGATTATGGTACTAGTTGTCCCATTTCCCCCACCTTTATTCCCCTCTGCTCTGCAAACCCCCTCCCACCCACGTTCTCCCCCTTTAGTTCATGTGCATGGGTTATACATATAAGTTCTTTGGTTCTACATTTCCCATACTATTCTTAACTTCCCCCTATTTTGTACCTACCATTTATGCTACTTATTCCCTGTACCCTTCTCTCTATTCTCCCTTCCCCTTCCCTGCTGATAACCCTCCACTTATGTGATCTCCACTTCTGTGATTCTGTTCCTGTTCTAGCTGTTTGCTTAGAGTTTTTTGTTTTTGTTTTTGTTTTGTTTGTTTTAGGTTTAGTTGTTGACAGTTGTGAGTTTGTTGTCATTTTACTGTTCATATTTTTTATATTCTTCTTTTTCTTAGATAAATCCCTTTAACATTTCATATGATAAGGGCTTGGTGATGATGAACTCCTTTAACTTGACCTTATCTGAGAAGCACTTTATCTTCCCTTCTATTCTAAATGAAAGCTTTGCTGGATAGAGTAATCTTGGATGTAGGTCCTTGCCTTTCATGACTTGGAATACTTATTTCTAGCCCCTTCTTGCTTGTAAGGTCTCTTTTGAGAAATCAGCTCACAGACTGATGGGAACTCCTTTGTAAATAACTGTCTCCTTTTCTTTTGCTGCTTCTAAGATTCTCTCTTTATCTTTAATCTTGGGTAATGTAATTATGATGTCCTTTGGTGTGTTCCTCCTTGGGTCCAACTTCTTTGGGACTCTGAGCTTCCTGGACTTCCTGAAAGTCTATTTCCTTTGCCAGATTGAGGAAGTTCTCCTTCATTATTTGTTCAAATAAGTTTTCAATTTCTTGCTTTTCCTCTTCTTCTTCTAGGACCCCTATATTTCAGACATTGGAACATTTAAAGATATCCTGGAAGTCCCTAAGCCTCTCCTCATTTTTTTGAATTCTTGTTTCTTCATTCTTTTCTGATTGAATGTTTCTTTCTTCCTTCTGGTCCACACTGTTGATTTGAGTCCCAGTTTCCCTCCTATCACTGTTGGTTCCCTGTACAGTTTCTTTTATTTCACTTACCATTGACTTCATTTTTTCATCTAATTTGCAACCAAATTCAACAATCCTGTGAGCATCCTGATTACCAGTGTTTTGAACTGTGCATCTGATACGTTGGCTATCTCTTCATCGCTTAGTTGTATTTTTTCTGGAGCTTTGATTTGTTCTTTCATTTGGGCCTTTTTTTTTTTTTTTTTTTTTTTTTTTTTTTTTTTTTTTTTTTTTTTTTTTTTTTTTTTTTTTTTTTTTTTTTTTTTTTTTTTGTCTCTACATGCCTGCTATGTATAAGGGGTGGAGCCTTAAGTGTTCACCAGGGCGGGGCAACCCATGTTGCTACTTGGTGATGCTGTATATGGGGAAGGGGTCGAGAGGGAATGGCGCTTGCTCTGGTCTTTGCCAGATTTCAGTCACTTTCCCCACTACCCACAAGCCTAGTGGACCCTTCTGGTACTGATTCCTGGGTGGGTGGGCTTGTGTACATTCTAGGATCCTGTGGGTCTCTCCAACGAACTCTCCTGTGAGGCTGGGAGTTTCTCCTGCTGCTGCCTCAACCCCCACACGTGTTTTCAGTCAGTGGTTTGAGGCTTTATTTCCCCACGCTGGGACCCTGGGTTGCTCAGTCTGTTTGTCGATCCCAGCTATTTCTCCCAGTTTATCTGCACATGAATGTGGAACTGCCTGCTCCACCATCTGCTGCCTCAAGGGGTCCACCATCTGCTGCCTTGCCGGCCAGCCGCCGCCTTGCTCACCCTGGTCCTCCAGCCGCCACCTTGCAGCGAGTCCTCTCTACCCAGCTGCCTGTCTCTGCCCCTCCTACCAGTCTGGATGGATGTTTTTTCTTTAACTCCTTGGTTTGGACTTCCATACACTTCAATTTTCTGTCAGTTCTGGTTGGTTTTTGTTTTTAAATTGTTTTTTTCTTTTGGTTGTGCGAGGAGGCACAGTGTGTCTACCTATTTCTCCATCTTGGCCCGAAGTCCAGGCATAACTTTTTCAATTATGACATTTTAGACAAAGACTTGGTTAAGAAAACCATTTTTGGAAACTGGTATTATGTTATAAGGAGAACAGATTCTTATTGGGTTATGGAAAACAAACAAATCACCTTGAAAATAATACCCATTAAGAGTTGCCAAATTCTGGAGGGATTCAGTAGGGAGAAAAGCATAAATGTTTCAATATTGCTTATGAGGGTGTAACTTACAAATTATTCTAGGAAAAAAACAAGTTTTTTAATATTTGGAAAACAAAAAGATTTAAAATTAGCACTATTTTGAGCAAAATCATAAGAATAAAAATTATTTTTAGTTTATTTAGTCCTGTATGAACAATTTTGTTTGTCTTGATTATTTGCCAGCATTTCTATGAACTACTTAGTTACCTGTAATTTAGAGTAACTCGGGGTCTTTTTCCCAAACCTCTTCAAAGATACATTTGCAAATGCATTAGAGTGAAACAGTGACTGTTTATAAGTGACAAATTTAAAATAACAGTGTTATAGATTTGATTATAATGTAATTGGTAAAGAATTTTGCTTTTCTAACATCAAGATGACAATTTCTTGGCATATAATAATTACTATGAAATGACATAAAAGAATGATAGAAAGCCCAAATTCTTAGATTTAACACACAATGTTAATATATATAAAGACCTGACAGCATGCAAGGTTTTAAAGCTCTGTCCAGGACTTACCGCAGCATGCACTGAGCACTGGAAACAACTCACACACTCCCAGCGTGTGGGACACCAACACCCAGTGCACCACTGCTTGGTGTGCCCACAGAGAACCATCACTCTTGGCTTGTCCAGTGTCATTGACAGGACACCTGTTACCCCTGAGAGCTTCCTGTTTGAACTTGATTCTGAGTTGTTGCAAGTTCCTCCCTGGGGCAGGTTCAAATTTCCAGAACATCTATTTTGACAAAAATACATGTATACAAATAAAACAGTTATTTTGTTTGACAAAATTTCCCCTGTAATTTCAAATATATTAAATTGGCCTAATTATTTCAAAAATTTTGTTTTGTGAGGAGAGAACAAATTCTTGAGGTATTCCAGAGGCCCATTGGAATGATTTAAAGTTATTTCTTAGTTTTTAAAACTTAAACTTTGGGAAGGTTGTCATATTCAACCAACAGGTTATAACATAAACTTTTTGTAAAGCAACACATTTTTGGTAATAACCCTAAAAGATGTTAATCAAATTTAAAACCAATTTTAACATTAAATATTTTGTCCAGAACATAGGGTTCTGCTTAATTTATATAAGTACTTAATATTTTTAGGCCAATAGAATATTACTAGCTTTGCCATTCAGAGGCAGAAAACATACTACATGTAATAACAGATGAACACATATTACATAAAGACCGCACACATAATTTGAATTACTAATTTTTGTAGAGAAAGTTTAAGATTTCTCTTATTTGCTTTTGACAACTTTCAAGAAGACTGGAACAGCGATGGAAGATCCTAAATACCAAGCAAGACCTGTGAGACTCTCAGTAGAAGCTTCAAGGACTGTCAGTGAGTGGTGGTGGAAACAGTCTCGGCTCCAAGGAGTCTAGCAGCAGGGAAGAGCCTGGGCAGGGCTGCTCTGGCCCCTGAAAGGTCAGAACCCTGGGGACAGAAGACAAATGCTCCAGATGGAGGATTGGGGGTTATAGGCCTCACCAGCAGAGAAATACGAAGAGGTAGATGTGTTTACCTTGTGCCCTGAGGGTGAGCTTACCAGTGAGGAGAGCACCAAAGAGGAAGAAATAGGTCCCTTTGAACATCAGGGGAGATTGGTTCCTGACTCACTGAACCCCATGTCCCAGGTGTCACCTGAGGACTGTTGTGTAGGGTGATTCCATGTCTAGAAGGCAGCCTTACCTTCTATTTTAGCATTGGCAAAATGCATTTTGATGAAGGATTTATTCTCAGGTGACAGGATTTATTATCCACACCAATAAGGGCAAGAGAAAGTGTACTGAAAACAACTCCAGGTACCGCCAGAGTCATCAAGGAAATTCACTAGAAAGAAATTAGGTGGAGCAACGGGTACTGAAGCCTGAGGTGATTGTCCTTGTAAATTTAAAATTCTCGCAAGCTTCACAAACCTTTCTGTAACTTTCACAAACTTTTTTATTCCTTCAGAAATAACCATCTTAGAATAACTCACTTTCACTCCCTGTCCTTCAAAATTGCACCTCCATGCCTTATGCTTTCTATTATTAAAATCATATAGTTTTTTCAAGCTTAATTTGAATTTACTTGTAGAAACCTAGATTTCCCATAATTGTGAAATAGTAAGCAATCGACATTCTATAGATTGACTTTTATGGACACATTCATGACCTTTAGAACCATGGGTTTCTTTTTTAAAAATATATTTTATTGATTATGCTATTACAGTTGTCCCATTTCCCCCCTTTATTCCCCTCTGCCCTGCACCCTCCCTCCCATCAGCATCTCCTACCCCCCTTAGGTTATGTCCATGGGTCATACATATAAGTTCTTTGGCTTCTCCATTTCCTATACTGTTCTTAACCTCCCCCTGTCTATTTTGTATCTACCATTTGTGCTTGTTCCCTGTACCTTTTCCCCCACCTTCCCAGCCCCCTCCCCACCTATAACCCTCCATGTGATCTCCATTTCTGGGATTCTGTTCCTGTTCTAGCTGTTTGCTTAGTTTGTTTTTGTTTTCTTTTTTGGTTCAGTTGTTGATAGTTGTGAGTTTGTTGTCATTTTACTGCTCATAGTTTTGATCATCTTCTTTTTCTTAGGTAAGTCCCTTTAACATTTCATATAATAAGGGTTTGGGGGTGATGAACTCCTTTAACTTGACCTTATCTGGGAAGCACTTTATCTGCCCTTCCATTCTAGATGATAGTTTTGCTGGATAGAGTAATCTCGGATGTAAGTCCTTGCCTTTCATGACTTGGAATACTTCTTTCCAGCCCCTTGTTGCCTGCAAGGTTTCTTTTGAGAAATCAGCTGACAGTCTTATGGGAAGTCCTTTGTAGGTAACTTTCTCCTTTTCTCTTCTGCTTTTAAAATTCTCTCCTTAACTTTAATCTTCACTAATGTAATTAATGATGTTTCTTGGTGTGTGCTTCTTTGGGTCCAACCTCTTTGGCACTCTCTGAGCTTCCTGAACTTCCTGGAAGTCTACTTCTTTCGACAGATTAGGGAAGTTCTTCATTATTTGTTCAAATAAGTTTTCAATTTCTTGCTGTTGTTCTCCTTCTGGCACCCCTATAATTCGGATGTTGGAACACTTCAAGTTGTCCCATAGGTTCCTAAGTCTCTCCACATATTTTTGAATTCTTGTTTCTTCATTCTATTCTGGTAGAATGTTTATTTCTTCCTTCTCCAAAGCATTGATTTGAGTCCTGGTTTCCTTCCCTTCACTGTTGGTTCCCTGTACACGTCTCTTCATTTCACTTTGTATAACCTTCACTTTTTCCTCTATTTTGTGACCATACTCAGCCATTTCTGTGAGCATCCTGATTACCAGTGTTTTGAACTCTGTATCTGATAGTTGGCTATCTGTTTATCACTTAGTTCTATTTTTGGAGCTTTGATCTGTTCTTTCATTTGGGGGAGATATATATGTGTGTGTGTGTGTGTGTGTGTGTGTGTGTGTGTATTTTATATATATAAGTGTACATATATATTTTTATATATATTTTTTTGTCTCAGCACAGTTGTTACATTGTAAGGGGTGGATCCTTAGGTATTCGCCAGGGTAGGACAACCCACATTGCTGTGTTGTGACGCTGTATGTGAGGGAAGTGTCTGAGAGGGAACAATGTCACTTGCTTGGCTCTCTGCCAGCTCTCAGTCACTTCCCCTACTACCTACAAGCAAATTGGGCCCTTCTGGTGCTGATATCCAGGGGTGGGTGGGCTTGTGTATGTTCTAGGACTCTGTGGGTCTCTCCAACAAACTCTTCTTGTGAGGCTGGGAGTTTCTCCTGCCACTGCAACTTCCCCCCTCACCATCAGATTTTTACAACCAGAGGTTTTGAGGCTTTATTTCCCCATGCTTGAACCCTGGGTTGCACAGCCTGTTTTGCTCCCCAGCTGTTCCTCCCACTTATCTGCATGCAAATGTAGGACCACTTGGTCTACCAGCTGCCAGTTTGCCTACCCCCATCTTTCAGCCACTGTCTCACCCCAGGGGCTGCCTTGTCACAGGTCCTCTCCACCCTGGCTGCCCATCACCACCCCTCCCACCAGTCTGGATGAATGTTTCTTCTTTAACTCCTTGTTTGTTGGACTTCTATATAGTTTGATTTTTTTTCTGGCAGTTCTGATTATTTTTTGTTTTTAAATTTGTTACTGTCATTCTTTTGGTTGTATGAGGAGGCACAGTATTCTATCTACACCTCCATCTTTCTGGAATTGTTTTTCTTGATTTTTTTTAAATCTTTAGGTAGGCCTGTATTGCTATGAATTTCCTTCTCAGGACTGCCTTCGCTGTGTCCCATAGGTTTTGGGCTGTTGTGTGTTCATTTTCATTTGTTTCCAGATATTTTTTTGATTTCTTTCTTGATCTTATTGTTAACCCATTTATTATTCAATAACATGTTATTCAGACTCCATGTATTTGAATGTTTTTGAGTTTTCTGCTAGAGGTTGTTTTCTAATTTCAAACCATTGTGATCCTAGAAGATGCTTGATATGATTTCAGGTTATTTTTTGCATTTGTTAAGGCTTGTTTTGTGTCCTACTATGTGGTCTATCTTTGAAAATGATTCATTTGTATTTGAAAAGAATGTATACTTTGTTTCTTTGGAGTGAAATGTTCTGTAAGTATTATAAAGTCCATTTGATCAAGAGTATTGTTCAATACCACAATGTCATTATTGATACTTTATTGGGAAGATTTATCCATTTTTGACTGTGGGGTGTTAAAATACCCTGACTGTATTGCTGTTGATCTCCTTCTTAATTTCCTCCAAGATTTTTCTTGTAATTTAGGTGCTCCTATGTTGGGTATTATGTAGTGACCTTCTTTGTCTTTTGTTATGGCCTTTGTTTTGAAGTCTATGTTGTCTGATATAAGTATTGCTACCCCATTTTTCTTCATCTCTATTTGCTTGGAATTTTTTTTTTCATCCCTTCACTTTCAGCCTGTGTACATCTTTTGTTCTGGGGTGGGTCTCTTGTAGACAGCATATATGTGGGTCCTATTTTCTTATCCACTTAGCTACCCTATGCCTTTTGATTGGAGCATTTAATTCACTTATATTAAGGTTATTATTGATAGGTGCTTGCTATTTTTCCCTTCCTCCTCCTCCTTCTCCTCCTCCTCATTCTTCTTCTTCTCCTCTTCTAGCAGTCCCTTTAGCACCTCTTGCAGTGCTGTCTTGGTGGAGATGTACTTTTTTAGCCTTCTATTGTCTGGTTAGCATTTTTTTTTTTGCTTGCCATTTAATTTATTTTTTTCTTTTTAAAAAAGATTTTAGTTATTTATTTTTAGAGAAAGGGGAAGGGAGGGAGATAGAGAGGGAGAGAAACATCGGTGTGCAAGGAAAACATTGATTAGTTGCGGGTCATACACTCCCAACTGGGGACCTGGTCTGCAATTCAGGCATGTGCCCTGACTGGGAATCGAACCAGTGACATTTTGGTGCACAGGGTGGTGCTCAGTCCCCTGAGCCACACCAGGCAGGGCTAGCCTTCCATTTTAAATGAAAGCCTTGTTAAATGTAGTAGTCTTGGTTGCAGTTGCATGCTTTTCATTCCTTGGAATATTTTGGGCCAGTCCCTTCTGGGACTGTTTCTGCTTGTAGTGTTTCTGTTGAGTAATCAGTTAATAGCCGTATTGGAGCTCCTTTGTATGTTACTAGCTGTTTCTCTCTTGCTGCTTTTAAGATTGTCTCTTTGTCTTTAAATTTTTCCATTTTAATTATGATGTGTCTTGGAGTGGGCCACCTGAGGTTCACCTTATTGGGGACCTTCTGTATTTCACGAACTTTTCCCTCACTAAGTTAAGGAAGTTTTCTGTCATTTTTACTTCTTTTTCTTTTTAATTATATTTTATTGATTATATTATTACAGCTGTCCTGAATTTCCCCCTTTCTTGCCCTCCAGCCAGCAAGTCCCCCACTATTTTTATATCCATGGCTCATGCATATAAGTTCTTTAGCTACTTCATATACTCCATTTTCTATACTGTACTTTACATCCTCATGGCTATTCTGTAACTACCTATTTCTACTTCTTTTTAAAAAAATATTTTTATTTATTTTAGGAAAGGAAAAGGGAGGGAGAAAGAAGTAGGGAAACATCAATGTGTAGTTGCCTCTAGTGCTCCCCCTACTGGGGGACCTGGCCCACAACCAGGCATGTGCCCTGGCTGGGAATCAAGCCAGCAACCCTTTGGTCCACAGCCCATGCTCAATCCAACGAGCAACACTAGCTAGGGCACATGCTAGTGCTTCTTAATCCTCATACCACTTCACCCATTCCCCACCACACACATCCCATCTGGCAACCCTCAATACGCTCTCTGTATCCATGATTCTGTCTCTTTTCTTCTTGTTTGCTCAGTTTGTTTTTTAGATTCAATTGTTGATAGATATGTATTTTTTGCCATTTTATTGTTCATAGTTTTGATCATCTTCTTTTTCTTAAGTAAGTCCCTTAAACATTTCATATAATGATGGTTTGGTGATGATGAAATCCTTTAGTTTTTTTTCTTGTCTGGGAAACTCTTTATCTGCCCTTCAATTCTAACTGATAACTTTGCTAGGTATAACACTCTTGGCTCTAGGTCCCTGCTTTTCATGACTTTGAATATTTCTGGCCAATGCCTTCTAGCCTGCAAAGTTTCTTTTGAGAAATCAGCTGATAGTCTTGTGGGAAGCCCTTTGTGCTTAACTCTTTGCTTTTCTCTTGCTTCTTTTAAGATTCTCTCTTTATCTTTAAGCTTTGGCATTTTAATTATGGTGTGCCATTGTGTGGACCTCTTTGGGGCAAACTTGTTTGGGAATCTCTGTGCTTCCTGGACTTGTGTCTGTTTCATTCACCAAATTAGGGAAATTTTCTTTCACTATTTTTTCAAATAGATATTTGAAAAATACCTTATTCTTTGTCTTCCACTTCTGGCACCTCCATGATGTGAATGTTGGACCTCTTGAAGTTGTCCCAGAGGCTGCTTACACTATCCTCATTTTTTAAATTCTTTTTTCATCTTGTTCTGGTTGGTTGTCTTTTTCTTTATTGATTTGCTTTGTGGGTTCATCCACTCTACTGTTGTTTTCCTGTAAAGTTTTATTTCAATTAGTGTATCCTTCATTTCTGACCGGGTCTTTTTTTATGCTGCTTATGTCCTCACTAAGTTCCTAGAGCATCCTTATAACCAGTGTTTTGAACTCTGCATCTGATAGATTGCTTGTCTCCATTTTATTTAGTTTTTTTTTTTTCCTCTGGAGTTTTGATCTGTTCTTTCACTTGGGTCATGTTTCTTTGTCTCCTCATTTTGGTAGCCTCCCTGTATTTGTTTCTATGTATTAAGTAGAGCTGCTATGACTCACTGTCTTTGTAGCATAAGATAATGTAGTAGGTGTCCTGTAGGATCCAGTTGCATAACTTCCCCTATTACCCAAGCTGGGTACTTGAGGTGTACCCTTTGTGTGGGCTGAGTACACCCTCCTCTTGTAGTTGAACCTTGGTTGCTGTTGGTAGGTCAATTGGAGGGATTTACCCAGGCTGGTAAGCTACAAGGATTGACTGTAACACCTTGCCATCAACCTCTGCCATTCTTGGAGGATCAGTAGTGCAGGGTGCAGGGTCATGGTACTCTGTCCTGGCCTGTAGCTGCCCACTCAGTGCACAGGCTTTGGGGTTTTCCAGATGGTGCAGGCCAAGGTCAGCCCACATCTGCGTTTCTCCCGGGGCCACCTTGCCTGAGCTATAAAGCAATCTGAGATGGTCACTACTTGTGCTAGGCTTGGAGATTCCCAGGCGAAGCCAAGCTGTGAATCTGGGTTAACTGCTGCTAATACTGGGCCTGGGGCTCACTGAGGCCAGCTGTTGCTTGTTTGAGAAGGTCAGTGGTATCCTACCTTTTGGCATCTCTGGGTACACTGGAAGAAGAAGAGTTATCTTGGGCATGCATTAAATACATTGGAACATGTAATCACAAAAAAATCTCATAATATTTTAAGTAAATTTATGATTTTGTGTTGGGCTACATTCATAGTCATCCTGGGCCAGATATGGTCCAAGGTCTGCTGGTTGGACATCCCTGATTAGGAAGTTTGACACATGAGCCAAGACCAGCCATTCATATGGAAAAGGAGTTTGGGTGGGTCTGTAAACTGGGTGGTGTGCAGTCCTTCGGGATCTCCAAGGCAGGGAAACAGTGTTAGCCAGGTTGATGGAGTCTCAGGTTTGTGGCTGTGTGTGGAGTGTTCAGAATAGGGATAATGGCTTCTGCTTGCCTTGATGCCGGACACTTCAGTTTCTCCCACTGCTGCCTTTTAAGTTGCTATTCCAGTGCTGGAGCTCAGTAGGTATGAGTCTGAGTAGTTGAGTGCAAGTACAGGTTCTATAAGAGGAACTGAGTGGGGCTCTACAAGTTTCTTCCACCGACTCAATTGTTGCTGGAATTTTTGCAGCTAGTAGTTGTGGGGACTTATCTTTCTGGCCCTGGAACCTTGGGTCCATGGGCCTGGTATGGGGCTAGGACTCCTTGTTCCTGAGATATCTTTTTTGAATTTTTATCTACCACACATGGGTGTGGGACCAGTCCATTCTACATCTGCACGCCTCCTACCAGTCTGGATGGATGTGGTTTCTTTAATTTAATTGAATGTCAGACTTCCATTCAACTCAATTTCTGATGGTTTTGTGTGATGGTTGTTCCATATTTTAGTTGTAATTTTGATGTGGTTGTGGGAGGTGAGCCATGTCTGACTATGCCACCATCTTGATTGGAAGTCCATTATTTTTTTAAACAGGTTTTCTATCCCTTTCTTCTTCTCTTTCTGATATTTCTGTGATGTGAATGTTACATTCATGTGATGTGGTTGTTACATTTCATGTTGTTCTGAAGCTGCCTTAAACTATCCTCATTCTTTTTTAGTCTTTTTTCATTTTGTTGCTCTGACTGGGTGTTTTTTGCTATCTTGTCTTCCAGCTCACTGTTTTGGTCCTCTGCTTCATCTAACCTGCTTTTACCATATTTTGCCATGTATAATGTGCACTTTTTTGCCCAAATTTTTGAGAGAAAAATAAGGATGTGCATTATACATGGGTGGTACTAATTTGTTACTGGTACCTAAAATTTCTTGTACATTGTATGTGTTCTTATATTTTGGAGTTATTTGTTACATAAAATTCCTTGTACCATAATATGTTAAAAATAAATACTAAAATTCCTTTATAATAAAAAACCAAGTATCTAAATATAAATAAATAAATAAATAATCGAGTTAAAAAATTAAAATGAAAATTTTTTTCCTGGATGTTTGGGCCAAAAACATGGGTGTGCCTAAAATACAGTAATTACTTTTAGTGTAGTCTTCATTTCCACCTGGTTCTTATTTATAGTTTCTATGTCCTTTTTCTTGCTGCTATAGTTCCCACTAAGTTCCTAGTAGCTCCCATAAAGTTCCTTGTCTTTGTCACTGAGTTCCTTGAGCATCCTTATAACCATTATTTTGAACTCTATGTCTGATAGATTGCTTGTCTCAAATTCATTTAACTCTTTTACTGGGGATTCTTCCTTTCCTTTCAGTTGGGGGTAATTTCTTTGTCTCTTCATTTTCGGTGTCTCTTTTTGTTTGTTACTGTGTCTTAGATTATTTTGCTTTGACTACCTGTATTCATGGGGTTGCCTTCTATGGTAGGAGTTCTGTGGGACTCAGTGGTACATCCCTTTGATCTCCTGACCTGGATGCTCTAGGGATGCCCTTTATTCAGTTTATAAGAGCTCTTTTGTTGTACTTGGGATTCGATTATTGATGGCTCATTAGTTGGTGGGTTCTCCCCTCTGGCTGGCTGACTGAGGGTCACAACCATCACAACATCTTGTATGCTGTTGTACAGGTGCTGGCAGAACAAAGCAAAACTACCCAGAAAACCAGACCCACGCCAACAAAAATGCCCCTCTCCCTCATCAGCAATATCAACAGCAACTGAGCAAAGATTAGTAAAGGTAGAAAGAGATCGACAATATTGTGAGAAAGGAAAAAAGAATATGAGATGACTAAGGAGATAAAAATAATTTTGAGAGGGAAGAGGGAGGAGAAATGATAAGATTAGGGATAGAAACAAGGCAAAAGAGGGAGAAAATTAAAAAGTAAGTGAAAAAGGGAAAGAGCAATGGTAAAATGGAGTAAGAACAAGGAAGAGTATAACATGATCTTTGAAATAAATGAAAAAAATTAGTGAACCAATAGGCACAAAGTTGAAGAAAAACTAAAACTGCATCAATAACAACAAAGATTTGAGCAAAGATTAATGAAGGTGGAAAGAAAATAATAATATTATAAGAAAGAGAAAAGAGAATATGAGATGTCTATGGTAAAGAAAAATGCTTTTGAGAGGGTAGAGAGAGGAGAAAGAATAAGAGTAAGGAATAGAATCCAGGCTAAGAGAGGGAAAAAATAAAATTCCAAACTCAAATAAACCAGGGCAGGAGGAAGGCAAAATGTATTAAGACAGGAGGACAGTAACCTATGAAATTTGAAATAAAAAAAAATAGCGAACTAATAGGAATAAAATTGAAGAAAAACAGCAGTAACCTCAATTTCCATGCCAAACAAGCAATGATTTTAAAGGTGCAATGAAAATAAGAATATTATACAGAAGGGGAAAAAGTTTGGGAAATAATTAAAGGAAAGAAAAATGATTTTGAGAGAATAAAGGGAGGAGAAATAGTAAGGGTAAGGAATAGGAACAAGGTGTAAATAGGGGGAAAAGGAAATTTAAAATGAAAATAAGAAAGGACAGGACGAAGGTAAAATGGAATAAGACAAGGGAAGGGTACAATGTGAGATTTGAAATAAAAATAAAATAAAAATAAAAATCTAAAAAAGAATAAAAATAGAAGACAAATAGTGAATTGGTTGGAATACAATGGAAGAAAAAGAAGAAATGTTAAGAGGCCATGTGAGAGAAAAAACTAACGCAAATCCTGAAGAGGAAGGAGGTGGAATTCGTCTCAGCAGAGTTTGGTGTTTGCCTTCTGTCTTCTTCTGCATCTGCCTCTGCCTTTTCATCAGCTCAAGGTTCAGGGGTAGGTCACCCAACCTCTGGCAGCACCGCATGTACCTTTACCTCCCTCTAGAGGGGGTTTCTATTGTGATTTGGGAGGGACCCCGGGTCTCCCCTGTGAGGCCCTGTGCAGTCTTCTTGCGAAAATTGTGGGTGTGTTCCTCTTGCCCCTGTGGTACCCATCTTGGTCTGTCCCAGCTTATTTCCAATTGTGTATAGTTCCTGATGAACCAGTTGTCCATTTCAAGGGAGGGGCCAATCTGTGTAAGAGGGTCAGCTGTTTCCTGCTTGGAGCTGTGAGCTGAGGTTGGGCAGGGCCCTGATTCCTCCTTGCTGCACTGATTTCTGATCTCTCTGCCTTGCTGGACTTGGTGGAGTAGGCCCCTAGGTACTGGTGTATTTTGTCTCCTTGAGAGAGGTACAAAATGTGTTCCTTTGGTGTTTTTCTTCCTGTCTTTCTCTTATGGATACGCACCCTGCAGGGGTTTCTGGAGCCTGTTCTGCCTGTTCTGTAGAGCCTCCCTTTTGGATGCGGTGCTTGCAGTCCTGCAGGAGGTAGGGTCGGGTGTGTCCTTCCCTTCCCAGAGGTATGGACTCTGCTGAGGAAGGGTCTCTGCTTGGCTGTAAATAATCTCAGGTGCTCAGCCCTTGGCTGTCCAGTTCCCAGCCCACTGCCCTTGCAGCAGACACAGTCCCAGATTCACTGCTCTGTGCAGCCTCTGGGCTGCTAGCCATACTGGGATGGGGCACAGAAATCCCTTTGCTGTATAACTTTCTGATTTCCCTGCCCAGCTGTATTCAGTGGAAATAACCCACACTTTCAATCTTGTCCCTTTGCTGGCAGGGCAGCTGTGTGCCAGGTCCCTGCCCAGCACGCTTCTGCTCCTCCAGAAGGAGGAGAGACTTTTAAAAAGTCTCCCTGGACACACCTGCTGCAGTACTGAGTTTTCCATCTGGTTTTCCGCACACACCACCACTCCAAAAAGCAAAAAGTCTCTCACAATCACAGCTGACTGCAGCCTGCTTTTGCCAGACCCAGGTGCAGATAGAGTCAGTCTCTCTCTCTCTCTCTCTCTCCCCCCCTCCTCCCCCCACCGCCGGTACTTTCCCGGTTGGTGTTTGGTGCTGCAGCTATGGACATGCTGCTCGCTGTGTGTGTGTAGCCTGGATCTCCCCAACTTTGTATATCCTCTCAAGTCACTCCCAGCCTAGGTCTGGAGGTTCTCTTCCCTGGGAGGGGAGGAAGCCACAAAGCTCTGATTTCTGACTAGTTTCTCCATGGTTGCAGGTGCCTGCATGGGGTCTTTCTCCTTCAACCTATAAAATCTCCTTACTGCCCATTGTGAAGTGTCTGTTGTACTCCTTGGCTTCCAAACTTCCTGTCAGCCAAGATTCTGCTGATTATTCAGGTTATTTGTTGGAAGATCAGCCAAGAATCTTAGTTGAGGGAAAAAGCAAGTGGATGCAGCCTCCACTACTTGGCCATCATCTTCTCTTTTCTAGATGAAATTTTTTAATAGTTTTATCTCCAAACCTAGAGAGGAAAACTTAAATCAAGTGAATTTGTCCTCCATGATCATTGTTTGCCACATCCATGACAGAAGCCTGGGATGCTGACAGCAGAATTGGCACCGAGAAGCAGATTGCTACTGGACCATGGCAATCAAGACTTCTCACCCCTCCTTGCAGTGGGCGGGGGGGGGGGGTCCCAGTCTCTCATCGTTTTTTTTTTAAGACTCTTTTTATTTATTTTTACAGAGAGGGGAAAAGAGGGAGAGAGGGAAAGAAACATCCTTGTGAGAGAAACATTGATCAGTTGCCTCTCATATATGCCCCAACCTGGGACCGAGCCTGTAACCCACGCATGTGCCCTGACAGGGAATCGGACTTGCAACCTCTTGCTTTCCAGGAGGATGACCAACCAACTGAACCACACTGGCCAGGGTGTATGCCATCATTTTGACCCCAGTCTCTGGGGAGGTTTTTGATGATGGTTTTGTTTTCTTACCGTTGATCAGTCTATTTAGATTTTCCAGTTCTTGGCAATCCAGTCAAATGAGATTATATATTTCTAAGAATTTGTCCATTTCTGCTAGGTTATTGTATTTCATGGCATATAACCTTTCATTGTATTCTCGTATGGTCCTTTGTTTATCTAAGAAATCAGTTGTAACTTCTCTTCTTTCATTTCTAATTTTGTTTATTTGAGTCTTTGCTTGTTTAGTGAGTCTGCCCAAAGTTTTGTCAATTTTATTTACTTTCTCAAAGAACCAGCTTCATTGCATTTTTTCTTTTTTTTAAATTATATTTTATTGATTATGCTATTACAGTTGTCCCATTTCTCCCCCATCATTCCCCTCCACCCTGCACACCCCCTCCCACCCACATTCCTCCCTTTAGTTCATGTCCATGTGTCACAAGTTCTTTAGCTTCTACTTTTTCCACACTATTCTTGCCTTCCCCCTGTGTATTTTCTATCCATGGTCAATGCTACTTATTCTCTGTACTCCCTCTCTCCTCCTCCCACTCCCCTGTTGATAACCCTCCATGTGATCTCCATTTCTGTGTTCCTGCTCCTGGTCTAGTTGTTTGCTTTTGTTTTAGGTGTGGTTGTTAATATCTGTGAGTTTGCTGTCTTTTAACTGTCCCATTTTTTAATCTTCTTTTTCTTAGATAAATCCCTTTAACATTTCATATAATAAGGGCTTGGTGATGATGAACTCCTTTAACTTGACCTTATCTGAGAAGCACTTTATTGTCTCTTCCATTCTAAATGAAAGCTTCCCTGGATAGAACAATCTTGGGTATAGGTACTTGACTTTCATGACTTGGAATACTTCTTTCCAGCCCCTTTTGATTTTTCAAAAGGTCTCTTTTGACAAATCAGCTGACAGTCTGATGGGAACTCCTTTGTAGGTGACTCTGCCTTTATCCCTTGCTGCTTCTAGAATTCTCTCCTTCATTTTAATCTTGGGCAACATAATTATGATGTGCCTTGGTGTGTTCCTCCCTGGGTCCACCTTCTTTGGGACTCTCTGAGCTTCCTGGACTTCCTGGAAGTCTGTTTCCTTTGCCAGATTGGGGAAGTTCTCCTTTATTATTTATTCAAATAAGTTTTCCACTGTTGCTCTTCCTCTTCCCCTTCTGGTACCCCTATAATTCGGATGTTGGGATGTTGAAAGATGTCCTGGAGGTTTCTATGCCTCTCCTCATTTGTTTGAATTCTTGTTTCTTCATTCTTTTCTGTTTGGTTGTTTCTTTCTTCCTTCTGGTCCACTCCATTGATTTGAGTCCCAGTTTCCGTCCCATCACTATTGGTTCCCTGTGCATTTTTCTTTATTTCACTTATTGTAGCCTCCAATTGTTCCTCTAATTTGTGACCAAAATCAACCAATTCTGTGAGCTTCCTAATCACCAGAGCTTTGAACTGTGCTTCTGATAGGTTGGCTACCAGCACTATGAGCTCTGCATCTGATAGGTTGACCACTTCCTGGTCGCTCAGATGAATTAACTCTGGGGCACCGGTCTGTTCTCCCTTTTGAGCCATCCTTGGTTTTTTGTTTTTGTTTTTGTCTGGTTGTGGCTGTTACATAGTGAGGGGTGGAGCTTTAGGTGTTCACCAGGGCGGGGCAGCCCAGTTGCTGGGTTGTGATGCTGTATGTGGGGGCGGGGTCCAAGAAGGAACAATGGCACCTGCTCCACACTCCCTTGTGGCCTCCAGTCCCCTCAGCCTCACTCCCCCGCCAAATTGGGCCCCCCTGGTGCTGATTTCTGTATGGGTGGGCCTGTGCACACTCCACTACCCCATGGGTCTCCCCAACGAACCCTCCCATGAGGCTGGGACTCCCTCCTGGCACCTCAGCCCCTACAAGTATTCCCAATGGGTACTTCTAGGCCCCACCTCCCGGCACCGGGGCCCTGTGCTGCGCAGTCCTGGTCTATCTGTGCGCAAATGTGTGTCCGTGGTCCCACTTGGCCTCCCCACATTCAGCAACGCCACCGCCCATGCGCCTGGAGCGATTGCACATCTGGGACCACCACTGGTCCATCCTGCCATGCTCTGACTCCGCCGGCTGCGGACTCTGCCCCTCCCACCGGTCTGGGCAAATCGCTGTTGTCGGGCTCCCACACAATTCAACCCTCTCTCTGTCCTGGTTGGGTCCTCCCCTCCCTTTGGTTCTATATTTTTGCCGTCCCCAATCCCCGCCGTGAGAGGAGGCACAGTGCATCCAGCCACGCCTCCATCCTGGCTGGAAGTTTGCATTAATCTTTTCTATCGTCTTTTTTGTTTTGTGTTTCATTTAACTTTTATGTAATCTTTATTATTTCTTTCTACTGATTTTGGGCTTCATTTATTCTTTTTCTAGTTCTCTAAGGTGAAAAGTTAAATTGTTTATTTGAGATTGCTCTTGTTTCTTGAGGTAGGCCTGTAATGCTACAAACTTGCCTTTTGCTGCAATCTTTAAATTTTGATATGTTGTATTATTATTCTCATTTGTCTCTATGTATTTTTGTCTCTTCTTTTATTTCTTCTTTGACCCAGTAGCATGTTTTTTAAATCTCTTATATATTTATGGATTCTCCAGCTTTCCTTTTGCAGTTGATTTCCAGTTTTAAACTGTTGTGTTCAGAAAATATACTTGTATGATTTCAATCTTCTTATATTTGTTGAGGCTAGTTTTGTGCCCTGACATAGGCTCTGTCCCATGTGCACTAGAGAAGGATGTATATTTTGGTGTTCTGGGATAAAATCCTCTGTAAATATTGATTATGTCCATTTGTTATAATGTGTCAGTTAAGGCTGATATTTCCTTATTGATTTTCTGTTTGGATAATCTATCTATTTCTGTCAATGGCGTAGTTAGTTCCCCTAAAATAATTGTATTCTGCCAATTTCTCTCTTTAGTTATGTTACTAATTGCTTTACATGTTGGTGCTCCCAGGTTAGATGCATATGTACATTAAAAAATATTGTCCTTTTGATACTGTTCCTTTTATCATTATAAAATGTCCATATTTGTCTTACTACCTTTTTAAAAATCTTTAAATCTATTTTGTCTGATAGAAGTATGGCTACAACTCCTCTTCTCTGGATACACTTTGAGTCTATGTTTCTTTTCAGATTGAGATGTGTCTCCTGGAGGCAGCATACAGTTGGGTTTTTGTTTTTTTAATCCACCCCTCTACTCTGCCTTTTAATTAGTGAACGCAGTCCATTTTATATTTAGGGTGATTATTGCTGTATGAAGACCTCCTATAGCCATTCTCCTTGTTTTCTGGTTGCTCTGTGTATCCATTGTTTCTTTCCTGTTGTGTTTTTGTCTGCTGTTTTAGTTTGGTGGTGTTGTATATTTTTTTCCTCTGTTTCTTTTTTTTTTTTATTTTACATGTCTCAGTTCCAGATTTTTGTTTTGTGGTTACCATTGAGTCTATACAAAGAAGGTTTCATATGTATGGTAGCTTTTTTCCTTCTTATTGCGTGTTGTCTCCATTCATTCTTTGTCCCTTGTCTTTTATGTTTTTGTTGTCACAAGTCACTCTTGTTTATGCTGTGCATTCATTTCCAAATTGCACTAGCTATTGTCTTTTTTTTTTTAATGCTTTTACCCCTTTAACCTTTATATTACATTTAAGTGTTTAATACCCTATTCTGAACAAGAACTGCAATTTCCTAGTTCTGTTTATTTGTCATCTTAGTCATAGTTTTGTATCTTTTTGTTTTTTGTTTTAGGTTGTGGAACTTTTTTTTTTAGCATTTCTTATAATGCAGGTCTTCTGGTGATAAATTTCCACAGCTCCTGTACATCTGGAATAGTGTTTATTTTTCCATCATATCTAAAGGATAACTTTGGTGAGTATATTATTCTTGGCTGGTGATTTCTCTTTCAATACTTTGAATATTTAATTTTCCTCACTCTTAGCTTACTGGGTTTCTGCTGAAAAATCTGATGATAATCTGGTGGGGTATCCATCTTCCTTTCCTTGGCTGCCTTGAGAATTCTATCATTGTCACTAACTTTTGAGAGCTTTAATATTGAAAGAGCTCTTAACTTGGAGAATGTAATTTTGCATCGAAATAATTAGGGGTTAGCTTTTTGGATTTGAGGATCCAGCTCTTTTCATAGGCGTGGGAAGCTCTCGTTGATTTTTGTTTAACTAGGCTCTCTGTGTCCTCCTCCTGTCTCTTCTTCCCTTCTGGTATACTCATCACTCTTATATTGCTCTTTCTAATCATGTTAAATCTCATAGAGTTCTTTCATTTTTCTTTTTACTCTCA
Source organism: Anoura caudifer (assembly GCA_004027475.1). Taxonomy (NCBI): domain Eukaryota; kingdom Metazoa; phylum Chordata; class Mammalia; order Chiroptera; family Phyllostomidae; genus Anoura; species Anoura caudifer. Next base: position 126,928 of record PVKU01001902.1, on the reverse strand, counting down.
ATTTGCTCTCTCCCACTTAAGTCATTCTTAGATTTCTGTTTTCACTGTCACTAATTTTTACCTGCATCTGGTCTGATTTATTTCTTAAGCTCTCAAATCTATTCTCATTTACTGAGTTCTGTAGTTCCAGAATTTGTTTGGTTCTTTTTATAGTTTCAGTTTGTTTGGTGAAGTACTTCTTTTGTTTGCTGATTTTACTTATTTATTTATTTCCTTTTTTATTACTTGTTGATTTTATTTCTGAGCTTATTGAACTGCTTTTCTGAGTTTTCTTGTATCTTGTTGTTTTTTCAAAATTGCATTCATGGTTATTTAAATCACAGTCTTTAATGTGTTCATGTTTATTTTCTGGAGATTTAAAATATTCTTTCTCACATACCTTGTTTATTAATTATATTTTATGGGTTATTGCTTTGCCTGAGAACTTGGGTGTCCAGCCCATGGCTCTCATGCTGCATGCGGCCCAGGATGGCTATGAATGTGGCCCAACAGGAAATTGTAAGTTTACCTCAAACCTTTCTTTTTTTGCTCATCAGTTTTCATCAGTGTTTGTGTATTTAATGTGTGGCCCAAGACAACTCTTCTTCCAGTGTGGCGCAGAGATGCCAAAAGGTTGGACACCCCTGCCAGGTTGAAAAGCAGAGATCTTTCTTTTGTTTTCCAATAGGTGGTGCTATAGCTCAAGCTTTTGTTTTCTCTTACCTGCACTATTTGGACTTCAGGGATCTCTCGGGTCGTGTCACCTCAGCGTGGAAAATCTGTATTTCCTGCGAGGTGAGTGTTCTCTTTACGACTCAGTTGCCTCCATCGCAAGGCACCACCCCCATGGTGAGGCGTGAGGGACTATGGGTCTCCTAGCCTGTGTGCACTGGCGCTACTTTCCTGGAGCCAGAAGCCACTAGCACGCCAGGGTTCCCGTTTGGGGCTCTGTTCTTTCCACTGGGTTTAACTGCAGAGAGTATAGAGCACTTTGACTGGAAAGTCGCTTCTGCCCTTTCACAATCTGCTGAGTTAGGATTGTAATGCTAGGTGGGCTACAAGATGGTGTGTGTTGCGGGGGGGGGGGAAGGGGGTGCAGAGGGGCAGTTCAGCCATGATGATGGTGACTTGCTGGACTCTGCCACCCTTTCCAGCGCTTCTGTCCCTGACCCTGGGTGTAGCCTCTATAGGTACCAGCCCTCAGGCTGAAGAGTTGTGGGGGCTGCAGCCTGACCCTTCACAGCTATTGTGTGGGCTGGGACCTTGGGGAGTGCTGACTGCATCTGCACACCTGGCTGTCTGTCCTTCCATCACGCTGGCCTCCTCTGCTCACTCAGATTCACCCACCTGCAGCTCTCTCCAAGTGCAGCTTTCTCACATGCGTTCGCTGAGTCTTTGCCGGGCATTCTTTGCTGAGTTATAGCTGTCCAACTTGTAACTTCAATGGCAGAGACCTAGAGGTCTTTCCACACTGCCATGATGCTTCACTTACTTTTTAAAATTGCCATACTAATGTAAACACAGCTGAAAATTTTCAGTCTGCATTTATTTTCTGCCATTATTGTTTTACGGTTATTGCTTTAAGTGATAATAACTTTTGTGTAATTCATCGTCTGCGGAGCCACTCTAGATGCGCCGCTGTGTGTGAAAGCCTGTCAGCCAGCCCGTTCACTCGGACCCCCAGATAAAAATAGCATGCACCTTGTCTTTTTTGTTTTGTCTTGTTTGTTTCCCCCTAGTGTCCTTGTGTGTGAAATATTAATGCTCACTAGCTCATATAGTGGCCATGTAGATTAAAATAAAACAAAATATTTTAAGTATTCAGTGCAGACTACGACATAACAAATTCTCAATAAATGGTGACAGTTTTCATTAGTGATGATACCATTCTTCATCTGGTTTTACAGATAAAGGAAAATGAAGTTACAAAGGCTAAGACTTAAGGGCTCATGACTATAAAACGGAGGGGCAACCTTCTGAACTCGAGACTTCTGCCTCAATTTTCTTATTTTCCTTCACGTATTACTGTGACAATTGAGTGAGGCAATGCAGGTGAAGGCCAGCTATCCCATACACATAAGCAGATGAGGGAAGTCAGGCTCAGGAGTGAGAGGAGCTCACTGCGTTCTTGTCGTACATTAGACTCTAGACATCCCCCTGCAGAGTGGTCAGCACTTTTGTCTACTGTCAGCAGGTGAAGGAACTGAGACTCATGTCACACCTGTATGCACTGCTATGAAGAACTGGAGTCGGTGGCTGACCTGCAGTGTCTGACATGAGTCCAGAGTTCCTGTTTTGTGGCAGGAGGGTAGGAAGATGAGGAGTTTGGGGGCCCTTAGGTACAGACCTCATAGCCCAGAAATAAACATTCCCACTTTTCTCTCTGCTTTACTCCAAATCCCAGCAGACTTTCAAGAGGATAAGGTGTTACTGGGAGCTCTCATTTGGGCAATCCCCAGAGCCTTAATAGGTAGCCCCTTGCCATTAAATGATCTTGTGGAAGAGAGTGGAAGTGACCAGCAGGGGTCGCTATGACACCACAGGAGAATGGCACCTTCCCCGGGGAACAGACCCAGGGCTCTGACTGCTCCTGAGCAAAGCTCAGCCCCATTAGGTGGGCAACAGGCTAGCAGCCCACCCAGGGACACTTTACCCAAGAGCTGAGAACTAGGGGGTGCTCCAGAAATCAGTCAGTATGGGTATTAGGGAGGACTGACCTTGGAGTTGGTGAACTTGGATTTGAAAGCCTGCTTAGTTTTTTCCCTGTTGCATGATCCTGGGCAAGTCACTTATGCTTGTGGAGCCTCGGTGGCCTCATTGAAAAAAAATTAACATTCATCTCATGAGGCTGTTGGGAGGAACAAGGCAACGATGCATGTACATTTCTTAGCATGGCAACTGGCACTTAGTGAGGGCTCAGTGAATGGCAGCTATTACTATTGAGACAGAAGTGTTTTCAGCATAGTCCCAAGGAGGTTAGGCCCCTGCCCTCCGAGGTATAGACCCCTTGTGCTGCTCTGCCCCTGCTATGGCCCTTCAGTGACCATATCCTTGGGGACATCAACCTATCTGTGCCTCTTTCTGCCCAAGCAAATTGCCCATGCTTCAAGGCTTCTGTCTGTAGGATCCCATTCAGGCCAACATGCTTGCTGGAGGACAGTGGGGACTAGGAGGGCAGTGTGGACCCCACCCTGCTATGGACTTGCTGTTAAGTCACTTGTCCTCTCTGGGCCTTGACTTCTCCATGTCTGGCTAGAGGGCTTGCAGGAGATAAGCACTGAAGTTCCTCTTAGCTAGCATCAGCCACCTGGGAATGTGTCCCCATCCTGTAAACACATTTATGCTTTATCAAGGATTTCTGTGACAAAGCCTAAAAGTATAGCCTGAGGAAGGGAATGGGTTGGCAGGCTCCCAGCTAAGACCAAAGGGGAGGACACAGCTTGTGGTGACTTACTTCAGCAAAGAAGTAACCTTGGCCTTCCTCACTGCCCGGCTTGCCCCCCACCATGGTGCCCACCTAGGGTTCAGAGTCCCTACACTCTCTCCACACCCCTGGCATGGTCTGCTCTTAGAAAAATGTCCAATTGAGTAGTTTTCCCTCAGGTATGAATGATTGGTAGGCCTGGTGCTACCGATTCTGAGGGCATTTGAACTTGGCAGGTCTAGAGATTTTATCCAGAGAAATTAAACTCTATGTGTGGACTCTCAATAAGAAGCTTTGAAGCTAGATGTTGCCTTCATTCAGATCACAGCAGCCTCTATTCCCTGGCCTTGCTCTATGAAGTTAGGGCTGCTAAGACAACTGCATGGTATACAGCAACCAAAGAAAAATAAATTGGATTTCATCAAAACAGAAAGCTTTTGTGCTTGAAAAGACATCACCAAGAAGATGCAAAGACAGCTGACAGAATGGGAGAAAATTTGAAGATCATATATCTGATAAGTGACTTGTATCCAGAATATAAAAGAACTCTTACAATTCAACAAAAGAAAAACAAATGACCCAATTAAAAATGGGAAAATGACTTGAATAGACATTTATCCAGAGAAACTATACAAATGGCCAATGAACACGTGAAAAGATGCTCTACATCATTAGTCATTAGGGAACTGAAACGCAAAACCACAATAAGATACCAACTCACACCCTCTAGCATGGCTATTATCAAAAAGACAGTAAAAAGTCTTAGCAGGGATATGGGGAAATTGGAACTTTCATCCATTGCTGGTGGGAGTTTGAAATGGTGCAATCTGTTTGGAAATGTAGTTTGGCAGTTCCACAAAAAGGTAAGTGTAGAGTCCCCATTGACTCAGCAAGAACTTGTTATATACCCAAGGAAACTGAAAACATATGCCCATACAAAAACCTAGACGCAAATTTCATAGCAGCATCATTCATAATAGTCCCCAAAAGTCATTATTCATCTATCTATTAACTGATGGATCAATTAATAACTTGTGGTATATACATAATAGTGAAATATTATTCAGCAATTAAATGGAATAAAGTACTGATACACACTGCACCACAGGCGAACCTTGAAAATATTAAATGAAAAAGCCAGACACAAAAGGCCACATGTTGTATGATTTTGTTTATTTGAGTATCTGGAATAGGCAGATCCATAGAGAAGGAAAGTAGATTTGCGGTTGCCAGGGGCTGAGGGAGAGGAGGATGGGGAGTGACTACGAAAGGCTACAAGATGTCTTTTGGGGTGGTGAAGATATTCTGGGATTAGATAGTGGCAATGGTTGCACAACTTTGTGCATACACTAAAAGACACTGATTGTACTCTTTTAAAGGGTGAACTTCATGGTTCATGAATTATATCTCAATTTTTAAAAAGCCCATGGAAAGAATTGAAACCTTTGATGGATGAAAAATGCCATACTCATGCCCCATGCTCACTCCTCCAAGTGTATGTGGTGACTATGGTTTTTTAGGATGGAGTTGAAAAAGCCAAAGGGGACACTTAAAAAAGGTGGGGGGGATATTCCTGGTCACAGTGTGGAGGGGTTGCTGCTGGCTCTGGATGGCTTGTGAAGAGCCAGAGATGCTAGACAGTTTGTGATGCCTGGGACCACCTCACGGTATGGGATTGTCTTGCAATCCACCTGACTTTAGAATATCTCTCAGGACATTGATGTAGGTGATTATCTGAGCTAAAAACTGAACTCTGCTTTACGTAGTAAGCACCAGAGATATTTGTGAGGTTTTAATATACACCGAATTTCCCAGGAATAGTACTACACATAAATTGGGGAGATCATACAGCATCTCCAGCTTGATGTCAGTAAGCTATCTCTTAAAATAAGCTGTTCTGTGGCAATGCTCCTGGGAACATCTTTCCTTTCCTTTTATTTATTGTCATTCCATTATTTTTAAAGGGAAAAAATTGTACCATTATGTGTCGACCCTAGTCCTGTAACCAGTTTCTTAGATCAACTAAAATAGTTATACATAAAGCTTATATATGGAACACACAATCATGTTAGGTTGTAAGATGCTTAAAGCTTTGCTTCCTGGTCACCCTGTAATTAACATGGACATTAACAACTAGTTGCTCTGTGCACAGGAATCTGGCCTTTCTTAGTGCCCGTTACAGCCAAGAGGCAGCATCCCCTTTGTCACTACTTTCATGTTTTTTTCAAAACAACTTGATTCGGACCTTCTACTAATGGTGTTTGGAATACATCTTGATTCTTTTTCTGCACCCTGTTTTGTTAAAAAATATGTTGAATTTTGGAGACATACACATACATTTTTCCCCCATGTAAAAACCAGCCCAAAGCATTGTGCTGAAGATGCATGTGTCCTGCAAAGGGAGAATGTCATCTGGGGAGGTGGTCTGCGGGTTGGATCTGAACTTGATCTTCATGATCCTCTGGTTGGAGAATGAAGGACCTTGGAGAATGTCTATTTTTCCTCTTCACAAGGAACAGATGAAGGGGCGTGGGGGCTTGTCGAAGGTCACACAGTACCTGTGACAGAACTTGACCAGAGCCCAGACTCCTGGCATCCAGGTGGTGGCTCTGGGTCCTACACCGGGACCTTGGGCTGGCATTGGAGCTGCCAGTGGAAATACAGGCCACCAGACAGGTTTGGTGGGTCAGTCACTTTGCCTTTGAGCAAGCAAACTCCAAACAAGTAAGTAATGGATCAAGCTGTCCCTGCCACTGGGGAGGAAGGGCCGACACATTCTTGGTAGCACGCCAACTCACTGTTCTCAGAACTCAACATGGGGACTAGATAGGGCCTTCAAATATGGTCAAGCCAGGGATGTGGCAGCTGAGCAGAGAGGCTGGATGCTTGGGACCCAGCGGTCTGCAAAGCCCATCTATGCATGTGCTGCTGGAGACGGGGAGAGTTTGGGCCAGCCCCTGTTTTAGAGAGAGTGGAGCCTGTGCTCACAGAGGGAGCTCCTTCTCTGGCAGGACAGCATCATGTTGCTCTCTGAGAGCTTAATCTCTCCTGGCAGGCTTTGCTGGAAAAAGCATCCAGGGGAAACCGGATCTTTCTGAGCGAAGCCAGAACTGTGTCCCCACTGCTCCTTCGAACAACTGGGTGTGTTCTGCCCCCGGAGGAAAAGTGCCTCCGGGCTGTGGCTGCTCAGCCCACAACCCGCAGCCCGCAGCCCCACAGCAGAGAACTCACAAATGCTCCATGTCCTCCTTCCCTTGGGCTCTGCCTGCCCCAGTGCTGGGCTCTGGGTCCTGGGGCTTTGGTGAAGGGTGTCTGCTCACATCCCCTCTGCAAGGATGAGGATTGTGGAGGGGAGGGAAGAATGGGGCTTTGAGAGCAGAGGACCTGGGCATGAGACTGCTACCGCCTCACAAAGCTACAGTGAGCACTAAGTGAGAGGAGGTTGAGAAAGCGTTCAGTGAGCTGCAGTTAGCCAGCCAATTAGCAGTCCTGACTGACTGAACGTCACTCCCTTCTCTGGGCCTTAGTTCCCTGATGTGTAAAGTGAGTGGGGGTGGATTATTGAGCTCAAGGAGGGTCTTTCCAGTGGACCATGCATTGTGATATGACTTTCCTATCACTTTATTAAGCTATAACTTAAGCTGTAGTTTGTGTATAATAAAATTCACTTATTCTAAGTATATAATTCAATGAGATATACCACAATCAAGATTCATTTCATTCTGTCCAGAAGTTCTCTTGTGCCTCCTCATAATTATCTGCTTTCTTTATGTATAGCTAGAATGTCATTTTAGAACCCCACAGACAAACTTTCTGTGTCTGGTTTCTTCCCGAAATCAGTATAATGTCTGTGAGATTCACTCGTGAGGTTGGATGTATTGGTTGTTTGTGCCTTTGTAATACTGAGGAGTATTTCATTGCACTGGATGGACCACAGTTTGTTCATATGTTCACCTGTGACTGGACATTTGGGCTGTTTCTGGCCCCCCACCCCCAGTTTTTGGGTATTATGAATAAAGCTCCTGTGAACATCATGTACAGGTTTTTGTTCTAGGGCAAATACTTGGGAGGGAATTGCTGAGTCATGTGTTAAGTGTGTGCTTATCTTTGTGGGAAGCTGTCCAGCTGTGTTCCAGAGTGGCTGGAACACTCCGCATCCCCACCGCAGGTGGGTGAGGGTTCCAGCACTTCCACATTCTCATCGGCACCTGCTATTGTCTGCCTAGGTTCCTCCTTCTACTGGTCTGCACGCCCTGTCATTCCCTAAGACCCAAGGCCTGCTGATGCCTCCTACCCAACCAGGACCTCCTACCCTTTCTGCCCCACTTCTCAGTAGGGGTTGGGGTGCGGGAGGAAGTCTGGGGAGACAGAAACTTTCAGGCTCAACTCATTTTGGAGACCTGGCCTGAGGTAAAATTTCAAATGCAGCCTTTCACTCAGCAAAGCAGATAGACTGGAATCTTTTGTAGAATCCCTAGATTCTGCAGGGATAAGAATTTTGTTTTGTTCGCTTTAATAGTTATTTTCTATTTAGGCCCATTTTCTTTTTTTTTTAATTTATTTTATTGATTATGTTATTACAGCTGTCTGATTCCCCCCCTTCATTCCCCTCCACCCTACAACCCATCCCACCCACATTCCCCCCCTTTAGTTCATGTCCATGTGTCATAAGTTCTTTAGCTTCTACATTTCCCACACTATTCTTGCCCTCCCCCTGTCTATTTTCTCTCTACCATCTATGCTACTTATTCTCTGTACCTTATCCCCCTCTTTTCACCTCCCGCTCCCATGTTGCTAACCCTCCATGTGATCTCCATTTCTGTGTTTCTGCCCCTGTTCTACTTGTTTGCTTAGTTTGCTTTTGTTTTAAGTGTGGTTGTTAATAACTATGAATTTGCTGTCTTTTTACTGTTCATTTTTTTATCTTCTTTTTCTTAGATAAGTCCCTTTAACATTTCATATAATAAGGGCTTGGTGATGACGAACTCCTTTAACTTGACCTTATCTGAGAAGCACTTTATCTTCCCTTCCATTCTAAATGAAAGCTTCGCTGGAGAGAGTAATCTTGGATGTAGGTCCTTGCCTTTCATGACTTGGAATACTTCTTTCCAGCCCCTTTTGATTTCTCAAAAGGTTTCTTTTGAGAAATCAGCTGACAGTCTGATGGGAACTCCTTTGTAGGTGACTATCCCCTTATCTCTTGCTGCTTCTAGAATTCTCTCCTTCATTTTCATCTTGGCTAATGTAATTATGATGTGCCTTGGTGTGTTCCTCCTTGGTCCAACTTCTTTGGGACTCTCTGAGCTTCCTGGGCTTTCTGGAAGTCTATTTCCTTTGCCAGATTGGGGAAGTTCTCCTTTATTATTTGTTCAGATAAGTTTTCCACTTGTTGCTCTTCCTCTTTCCCTTCTGGTACCCATAATTTGGATGTTGGAACATTTAAAGATGTCCTGGAGGTTCCTAAGCCTCTCCTCATTTTTTTGAATTCTTGTTTCTTCATTCTTTTCTGTTTGTTTGTTTGTTTGTTTGTTTCTTCCTTCTGATCCACTCCATTGATTTGAGTCCCAGTTTTCTTCCCATTACTATTGGTTCCCTGTGCATTTTCCTTCATTTCACTTATTGTAGCCTTCATTTGTTCATCTAATTTGTGACCAAAATCAACCAATTTTGTGAGCATCCTGATCACCAGGGCTTTGAACTGTGCATCTTATAGGTTGGCTATCTCTTGGTCGCTTAGATGAATTGGCTCTGGGACTTTGATTTATTTTCCCGTTTGAGCCATTTTTGTTTTTTTTTGGGGGGGGGGTCTGGTCACAGCTGTTACATAGTGAAGGGTGGAGCTTTAGGTGTTCCCCAGGGCAGGGCAGCCCAGTCCCTGGATTATGATGCTATATGTGGGGGCAGGGTCCGAGAGGGAACAATGGTGATTGCTCCTTTCTCTCTAAGATTCCAATCCCTTCCACTGCTTCCCCCAAGCAAATTGGGCCCTGCTGGTGCTAATTTCTGTGTGGGTGGGCTTGTGTACCTTCTAGGACTCTGTGGGTCTCTCTAACAAACTCTCCTGTGAGGCTGGGATTCCCTACTGGAACCTCAACCCCCACCAGTGTTTTTAATTGGTGCTTTTAGGCTTTATTTCTCAGTGCTGGGGCCCTGGGTTGTGCAGTCTGTCTCACTGCCCGTTTTTGCCTGGTTTATCTGCATGCAAATGTGTGACCATGGTCAGCCACCTTGTGTGCCTCGCTGGGTCTGCTGGTTGCCTCCCCATGCTGCTAACCACTGGTAACTGCTGCCTGTGCGCCAGGGTGTGCCAACTGCTGCCTGCGCATCCAGGACCACTAGCCACTGCTTTTTCCTGCTGCAATCCCTCTCTGACAGCCACCGACTCCTCCCTTCCTACCAGTCTGGGTAAATCGTTGTGAGACTTCCATACAATTCAATTTTCTGTCTGTTCTGGTTGGTGTTGTTTTTTTGGTTCTATATTTTTGTTGTCCTTAATTTTGGTTACGAGAGGAGGCACAGTGTATCCACCTATGCCTCCATCTTGGCTGGAATTCTATTTAGGCCCATTTTCAAATGTTACCTTCTTGGAGAGGCCATTCCTGACCCACCAGGAGGAGAACCAGACTTTGCGGGGCCTGAAGCTTATCTAGTTTTTGAGAGCACTCTTTAGAAAAAAGAATCTGTGATGTGGCTACAAGATTTTGTAGGGAAGTATTTAGAATGGGACCTTAAAAAGGGACCTGGTCATGCAAAGAGCCCTGAAGTTTAAGCTTCATCAGCTTTGGGGAAGTCCACTTCTGCTAGCTCCATGAAGGAATGGGTGTCCTGTTTCCATCTCTAGTCTAGTCTTGTGCCTTAGTTTCTTTTCCTTGATGCTATGCAATGATGTCATACTCAGTCTCTCTTCGTTCACTGTCTGTCTGCCCCTTGGGAATGCTGCTGTATCCCCAGACCCAGAACTGTACCCACTACATGATGAGCACTCAATAAATATTGACTAAACACAGGAATAAATGTTTGCCAAGTGCTGCTGGTTTTCTATTTGCAGAAGTGAGATTGAGTTTTAAAAGTGAATTAATGTATAGAAAAATATGAGGCTCATATTGGTGTTTGGAAATAAATGGCAAAGGCCACTGTGATGGAAGCATGGGATGCTACAGGAAGGCAGAACAGGAAACTGACATTTATTGAGCACCTACTGTGGGTGGGGCACTTTCTATACATCCTCATATTAGCAACTCTCACAGCGACCTTTGTAGTGGAAACCATTCCCATTTTTCAGGAAACTGACGCATAGCAGGGTGAACTCACTTGACCAAGTGTCCCACTGCCAGTGAATAGGCAACGGATGTCTATGCAGGTTTGTCTTTTCTTTTGCCTCATGGTGCCTCTCAGAAAAAACCCTGTCTGTTTTCTGAGCCCCTCAAAGCTCTTCAGTCCATGGTCCAAAGGAAGAGTAGGGTCTCCCAGTGTCAAGTACTCAGAGATGAACCCAAGGCAAGAAGTGTAACAAGGGCTGGAGAAGAGACTGGATTGTGTCCTCTGACCAGGCCGGGGGCAGGGAACAGGGAGGCCCTGTCCATCTCCTAAGCAACAGCCCTGCCTAGGCTGACCTGAACTAGGCCAGCCTGGAATGAAATCATGTTTGTTGTTAAACAAAGATACAGGGACTGGGATCCAGAGAGGGTGAGCTAGGAGGTGCTTCCAGGACTTGATTTGATTTAAGAGAACAGGGAGAGTACCAGAGCCCAGAAACCCTTCCTGCCCCAGATGCCAGAAATTCCACCAGTTCCTGCCCCTGAGAACTTGGGTGAGTGACTGCACCCACCTGTGTTAATGGTTCCTCCTTTCCTCCTATAGATTTGGGCACAAAACCACTCACTTGACAGGCTGACATGGGGATTAGTTAAAGTCATGACATATAAAAGTACTAAATGCCTGTGGATATTCTCTCCTCCCTGACTGTTATTAGAAGATCATGAGCTTCTTGGCTAATCTTAGCCTGGTAACCCTTCATTGTCCCTGCTTGGAACACTTACCTTGTGCCAAGCTCTACATTAGGTGTTATCTTATTCCCAGTGTCATTGTTTTTGTCACAGCAGCCTATTATTTAACACCTACTATGTGCCAGGCACTGCACATCCATCATCTCACTTCTTTACCACAATTCTGCAAAGTAAAATTTATTATTCTCGTTTTGTTGATGGAGAGACTGAGTCCCCACAGATGGTAAGTGTGCAGCTTGGATAAAGAGCACAGATCTTGCTCTGTCTCCCAGGTCACTTCTCTCTTTCCTGTCTTTTCCCCACTCTCTACTGCAAGCCCAGAATGCTACTGAGTTTGACTTTTAAACCATTTAACATTTATTGAGTGCCTATTCTGTGTGGAGCATGGCCCCAGCCCAGAACAGAGAGGGGCCAGCCTTGTCCTTGCCTGCAAGGAGCTCAGAGAGCAGCTGAGGAGACAGATAAGCTGGAAGGAATTCCAAAAGTACATGGCCAGAGTAGACTAGTGGGATGGATGCTGTGGTACGGGGGCACCTACTTCTGCTGGGGAGGCAGCAAGCTTAGAAGTGTGAGTGACCAATACAGAATGTACACTGCCAATGTTTTTTTTGTGTGCTTGTGTGTGAATATGTGTGCACATACGAGTGTGAAACAATTGTGACAAAGAATAATCATGTACTTGCTTCCTCAACTTATGGTGTGGTTATGTAGCCTCTCCAAGTACACTGCTTAATTTCCAGTTAAAATGAGGCACTTTCAATTTCACCTTTAAAATGAGAGCTTTGATATAAACACAGATCTCTAGATTGAAGTCTCTTGAGGGTAATAACATATATATTCACACAGATATTTATTTATTTTACCAGCAGGCAAAATGTTTATGATGGAAGCCCTTACTTCCGACACATTAATCAAGCAGACTTAAAAACTGTGCATATAGCCCCGACTAGTGAGGCTCAGTTGGTTGGGCATCATCCCAAATGACCTTTTGTCACCTATTCAATTCCCATTTGGGGCACATGCCCAAATGTACACAAGCCTGCCCACATGGAAATCAGCACCAGAAGGGCCCAACTTGCTTGTGGGAAGTGGGTAAAGTGACTGAAATGTAGCAGAGAGTGGAGCAAGTGCCATTGTTCCCTCTTGAACCCCTTCTCCACATACAGCATTACAAAGCAGTGATGTGGGTTGCCCCACCTGGGTGGACATCTAAGGCTCTGACCCTCACTACATAACAGGCATGTCAAGACAAAACAAAAAAATGGTCCAAATGAAAGAACAGATCAAAGCTCCAGAAAAAATACTACTAAGTGACAACGAGGTAGCCAACCTATCAGATACACATTCAAAGCACTGATAATCAGGATGCTCACAGAATTTGTTGAATTTGGTTGCAAATTAGATGAACAAATGAAGGCTACCCTAAGTGAAATAAAGGAAAATGTACAGGGAGCCAATAGTGATGGGAAGGAAACTGAAACTCAAATCAATGGAGTGGACCAGAAGGAAGAAACAAACATCCAATCAGAAAAGAATGAAAAAACAAGGATTAAAAAAAATGAGGAGAGGCTTAGGAACCTCCAGGACATCTTTAAACTTTTCAACATCTGAATTATAGGGGTGCAAGAAGGAGAAGAGGAAGAGCAACAAGTGGAAAAGTTATTTGAACAAATAACAGAGGAGAACTCCCCCAATCTAGCAAAGGAAGTAGACTTCCAGGAAGTCCAGGAAGCTCAGAGAATCCCAAAGAAGTTGGACCTGAGGAGGAATTCACCAAGCCACATCATAATTATATTACCCAAGATTAAAATGAAGGAGAGAATCCTAGAAGCAGCAAGGGATAAAGGCAGAGTTACCTACAAAGGAGTTCCCATCAGACTGGCAGCTGATTTCTCAAAAGAGACCTTACAGGCAAGAAGGGGCTGGAAAGAAGTATTCCAAGTCATGAAAGGCAAGGACCTACATCCAAGATTGCTCTGTCTAGCAAAGCTTTCATTTAGAATGGAAGGAAAGATACAGTGCTTCTCAGATAAGGTCAAATTAAAGGGGTTCATTATCACCAAGCCCTTATACGAAATGTTAAAGGGACTTATCTAAGAAAAAGAAGATAAAAAGCATGTACAGTAAAATGACAGCAAACTCACAGTTATTAATAACCACGCCTAAAACAAAACCACAAACAAACTAAGCAAACAGCTAGAACAGGAACAGAAGCACGGAAATGGAGATCAAATGGAGCGTTAGCAACAGGGGAGTGAGAGGAGGAGAGAGGGGGAAAAAGTGCAGAGAATCAGTAGCGTAGATGGTAGGTAGAAAATAGACAAGGGGAGGGTAAGAATAGTGTGGGAAATGTAGATGCCAAAGAACTTATATGTATGACACATGGACATGAACTAAAGGGGGGTAATGTGGGTGGGAGGGGGTATGTAGGGTAGAGGGGAGTGAAGGCGGAAAATGGGACAACTGTAATAACATAATCAATAAAATATATTTAAAAAAAATAACATTTAAAAAAAGACATCCGAGTTGTAAAGGAGGAAACAAAACTCTTACTGTTTGCAGATGACATGAGACTATATATAGGAAACCCTAAAGACTCCATCAAAAACTATTAGAACTGATACATGCAGTAAGGTTGCAGGATACAAAATCAATATACAGATATATGTTGTGTTTCTATACACCAATAACAAAAATGATATTAAGAAAACCTATTTACAATTGCATCAAAAAGCTTAAAATTCCTAGGAATAAGTTTAACCTAAGAGGTAAAAGACTTGTACTCTGAAAACTATAAAACACTAAGGAAAGAAATTGAACAGGCTGCAAATTGAAGGCTATACCAATGCTCACATATTGGAAGAATTAATATTGTTAAAATGTCCTTACTACCTTAAGCAATATACAGATTCTATGCAATCCCTATTAAATTACCAATGGCATTCTTCTCTGAATTAGGACAAGCCTAAAATATATATGGAAGCACAAAAGACCTCAAGTAGTAAAGAAACCTTAAAAACCCCCACAAAACCAAAGTGGGAAGTATCACACTACCTTATTTCAAACGATACTACAAAATTACAATAAAGCAGTATGGTACTGGCATAAAAACTATCTCCATCTCCATCTCTATCATCTGTATCTACTAATGAACTAAGAATAGAGAGCCCAGAAATAAATCCGCACATATTTGGTCAATTAGTCCATGACTGTTAGGGCAAGAATGTGCAATGGAGTAAAGACAGTCTCTTCAAAAAGTTGTGTTGAGAAAATTGGACAGATACGTGCAAAAAAATGGAAAATGGAACTTTTTCTTATACCATACACACAGACAAACTCAGAATGGATTAAAGACTTAAAATGTAAGGCCTGAAACCATGAAACTCCTAGAAGCAAACACAGGCAGTCAAGTCTTGACATTGCTGTTTGCAGGGTGTTTTTTGGATGTGGCTCCTCGGGCAAGGACGACAACAACAACAACATTGAAGACCCAAATGCTACGTCAAGCGACAGTGTTTTCCACAGCAAAAGAAAGCACCAATAAAGTGAAAAGACAACCTAAAAGATATTCACGGATTATATGAGGGGGCAACAGCCAAAAAATGCAATTTATTTATAAAAAGTTGTGTATGTGTTCTTACGTGTTTAAACTTCAGTCACCATCAGAGTACTCTCCATCTGACGCAATACCTATTATGACATTTTTTTCCACAGCTCGAAACAGTTTTTGAACTCATCGATTTTGATGCCTTTTAGTGTTTCTGCTGTTTTTTTGTTACACTTCTTCCACATGGGCAAAACATTTCCCTTTTTTCATCGGGGGAAATAACAAAAAAAAAAGTTACTCAGGTAGAGATCAGGTGAATAGGGAGGGTGGGGCATGGTGGTCATACTGTTTTGGATCAAAAACTGCTGAACACTCAGTTTATGAGGGCAGGTGCACTCCTAAATCACCCATTGTGAAATGGGCAAACATGTTGAAAGAGTCTTCCAAAAAAATTCACTGAAGCCAAACAGCCTCTCACAACAACACCAGCTGGTACACTGATGCAGATGGGTTCCTAGAACACTCACCTGGGGCGGGGGAAGCCTGTACTACAAGGGTCCACCCTCTAGAAGATAATTCTTTTTTTGGGGGGTCCCCCTTGTATATCTGATAAGTGGTTAGTATCCAAAATATATAAGGAATGCATACAACTTAACACCAAGAAACCAAACAGTCCAATTAAAAAATGGGTGGAGGACCTGAATAGACATTTCTCCAAAGAGGAGATATAGATAGATGGCCAATAGAAATAAAGAAATGCTTAGCACCACTAATCACCAGGGAAATGCAAATTAAACTACAATGAGATATCACTTCACAGCTGTCAGAATGGCTATCATCAATAAATTAATAAACAACAAATGTGGGAGAGGATGTGGAGAAAAGGGAACTCTTTTGTACTTTTGGTGGTATTGTAAATTTGTGCAGCCACTGTGGAAAACAGAATGGAGTTTCTCAAAGAATTAAAAATGGAACTGCCTTGTGACCCAGCAATTCCAATTCTGGGTATTTATCTGAAGAAAACAAAAACACTAATTTGAAAAGATATATGCACCCTGTGTTCACTGCAGTAATATTTGCAATATTACTATGGAAGATATGGAAGCAACCTGGGTGTTCATCAATAGATGAATGGATAAATAATATGGCATATAAATACATACACAATGGAATATTACTTAGCTATAAAAAACAGTGAAATCTTGCCATTAGTGACAACATGGATGGACCTAGAGGGCATTATGCTAAATGTCAGAGAAGGACAAATACCGTAGATTTCACTTGTGTGAGGAATCTTAAAAATAAAACAAATGAACAAACAAAACAGAAGCATACCCATAGATATAGAGAACAAGGTGACGGTTGCCAATGTGGAGGGTGGGGAATGGGTGACGAAAGATTAGAAATGGGATTCACTCAGATGTTGCAGGAGGGAAAAAAAGACACATCTCTTCTTTGCCTATGGCGCTCTAAAGGTTCACGGCAGAGAATTCAGACGCTTAGGCTGTCAGGCATCTGGGCAGGCAAACTCTTCACCAGCCCCTCTCCCTCAGACCTAACACCATGTGGTTCTTTTACCTATAGAGATAAATAGCCCATGTTTAAATTTTCTATTCTGTTTTTTAAAAGATTTTATTGATTTTTTTAGAGAGAGAGGAAGGGAGAGAAAAAGAGGGAGAGAAACATCAATGTTCCAGAGAAGCATTGATCATTTGTGTGTGCCCTGACCAGGAATCAAACCAGTGACCTTTCGTTTTGCGGACGATGTCCAACCCACTGAGCCATACAAGTCAGGGCTCTTTTCTGGTGTTAAATGTGGTGGTAAAGATTCAGGAATATGTTTGCTTGGAGCTCATAGTCCTGAGACATTCACTTAGAAAACAAGGCCTCCTTGTCTACTGTTCTGACTCCTAGGACACATTTTAATAAATTGCCTTCAAACCCAAATTGGCTTCAGTCAAACTTATAAGCAGCTGCGGTAACTTTGGGGAAAAAGCCCAAACCCAGGGGCAAAGAAAACAAGCCTTAGCTGTGTGGCCCATCTTTGGCTCTGAGTGACTGTGGTCTGGATGGCCAAGCCCAGGGGAGTGTTAAACACCACACCTGATGTGGTAGATGTGCACACTTACCCATTTATTTTTTGATGAAATGATATATAGAGGGCTTAGATGTACTTTGGAAAGGTGAATAGTTTTTTAAAAGTTCATTAGATATTGTGCAGTTAACAAGAGAGATCCAGATGTCAGCTGAAGGTGCTTAAGATCTAGATCAGAATGTCCTGAATCCCCATTCTCAAGCTCCCTCTGCCTCTCTAAATTCTGTGGATCCCTAAGGGAGCTCATACTCTCAAGGTGCAGATCCAGGAACCCTCTCTTTCTTTCACCCCCACACAAACCATCGTTCCATCTCCATACCCAAGAGATCCATGGAAACAAGGATCCTTGAACATGGCCCACACTTCCACCCATCTGGGGAGGGGCTGCACTGAGCACTACCCAGCACATGTAGTCTTTCTTTCAACATTCTGACTCATACCTCCCCCCAAATGCCCAAGCTTCTCCCACTTACTGGTCTCTTTCTCTCCATTACTTTCCTGAAGCTCCCCTGGATGTCTAAATTCTTTTTCTTCTATTTGGCAGAGCAATTCAGTACTCAGATGTTCTGATATGCACACATCCAAACCTGGCAAAAAGACTTCCTACTTAATAGGATTGACCTCCTACAGAAAGGAGGTGTCCTCATAAAGATTAAAAAAAGGTTTTACAAGGCTACTGCCCTGATACCACTTGCGTAGGATCAGGGATGATAACACTACTTCTGACTCATTATCCACAAGACTGGGCCACGTGCTCTCTTTCAGACAGACCCATCCTGTGAGAACATTAGGGAGCATTTGACATTGCTCCTTCTTCCTGCCTGCATCCAGCCTTGCTCTCCTGGTTGTCCTTCCTGTACAGTTCAAGCTCCTTCTCCTCCTCCTTGGCTGGTCCTCTGGGCCATGTGTGTGGGAGAGTGGAGAAGGACATGAGAGTTTGCCTTTGAGCATCTGCCTAATGGGCTCCTCTTGGGGTGTGGTTTAGTGTGGTTCCCTAGTATTGAAGTTCTCCCTCCATGAAGCCCCCAATCTGGAGCCTGGATCTTTGGGCTCAATTGGTGAGTCTTCATGCTTGTTCCAGAGTGTGAATTCAATGTAGGGTTGTGGAGGAAGGAAGTAAGGAAACAGCCACTGAAAGTGATGCACTTTGACAAAGCTGGAAAGGAGCAGTGTCTAGGAGAAAGAACTGGCCTCTCACCCTGTCCAGAGTATCCAGCATCCTCCAGCCTACATGCAAACCTGGCAGGAATGATTGGTGCTGTTATACAGGGTTAGGCATCAGCTCTGAGTGGGAAATAACTTGCCTTGGTTCCCACTTGGGAAGAGAACCTGGTCTTATGCCTCAGGCTGTGGCCACAGGAATCACAGGAGAAAGCAAAGGAGTGGGGACAGCAGACTTTGGGTATGTATGGGCACTTGGCAGATTCATGTTTGTTTTTTTTCTAGGCCTTGATGTCCTCATCTAGAACTCCAGCTTCTTGCCCTCCGGAACATAGCTTTCTGATCAGCCATGTTGCCCTGTTCTTGGAGTGAAACTTGGAAGAAGCTTGCCCTGCTGAAGCTATTCCTCTAGAAGACTGCTGATTTTGGCATTCTTTTTCCTTTCATTATATTCCTTTTTAAAAATAGATTTTATTTATTATTTTATTACAATTGTCCCATTTCCCCCCCTTTATTCCCCTCTGCCCTGCATCCCTCCACCCCCCACCGCCATTCATGTCCCTGGATCGTACATATAAGTTCTTTGGCTTCTCTATTTCCCACACTATTCCTAACCTCCCCATGTCTATTTTGTACCTACCATTTATGCTTCTTATTCCCTGCACCTTGTTCCCTGTTCTTCCCCCTCCCCACTGATAACCCTCCATGTGATCTCCATTTCTGTGATTCTGTTCCTGTTCTAGCTGTTTGCTTAGTTTTTATTTTTGTTGTCTTTTTAGGTTCAGTTGCTGGTAGTTGTGAGTTTATTGTCATTTTACTGTTCATAGTTTTGATCATCTTCTTTTTCTTAGATAAGTCCCTTTAACATTTCATATAATAAGGGCTTGGTGATGATGAACTCCTTTAACTTGACCTTATCTGAGAAGCACTTTATCTGCCCTTCCATTCTAAATGATAGTTTTTCTGGAAAGAGCAATCTTGGATATAAGTCCTTGCCTTTCATGACTTGGAATACTTCTTTCCAGCCCCTTCTTGCCTGTAAGGTCTCTTTTGAGAAATCAGCTGACAGTCTTATGGGAACTCCTTTGTAGATAACCCTCTGCTTTTCTCTTGCTGCTTTTAAGATTCTCTCCTTATTGTTAATCTTAGATAAAGTAATTATTATGTGCCTGTTATGCTGTAAGGGGTGGAGCCTTAGGTATTTGCCAGGGTGAGGCAATCCAGGTTGCTGCCTTGTAGAGCTGTATGTGGGGGTGGGGGTCTGAGAGAGAACAATGCTACTTGCTCAGCTCTCTGTGGGCTCTCAGTCACTTCCTCCACCACCCACAAGCAAATTGGGCCCTTCTGGTGCTGATTCCTGGGTGGGTGGGTTTGTGTAAGTTCTAAGACCCTGTAGGCCTCTCCAACGAACTCTCCTGTGAGGCTGGGAGTTTCTCCCACCACCATAACCCCCATGGGTTTTTACAGCCAGAGATTTTGAGGCTTTATTTCCCCACGGTGGAACCTTGGGTTGCGTGGTCTGTCACTCTCCAGTTGTTCTTCCTGGTTATCCGCACACAAACGTGGGATTGTCCAGTCTGCCAGCCACTGCCTCACCTGCCTGGTCCTGCAGCTGCCTCCTTGCCATGAGTCCTCTCCACCCTAGCTGCCTGTCTCTGCCCCTCCTACCTGTCTGAATGAATGTTTCCTCTTTAATTCTTTGGTTGTTGGATTTCCATGCAGTTCAATTTTCTGGAAGTTCTGGTTATTTTTGGTTTTTAAATATGTTGTTGTCCTCCTTTTGGTTGTGCGAGAAGGCAAAGTGTATCTACCTGTGCCTCCATCTTGGCCAGAAGTCCTTTCATTGTATTTCTTTTGAATTTTCTTAGATTTCTTTTTGTTTAAATTTTTCCTCATAAGGAATTGGCTTGGCTCTTATCTTGTGGTCCAGGGACACAAGTGGGACTGCCTAGTGGGACTTGTACCACTGTCTGTCTGTACTGTGTGCTGTCAATGAGCACAGTGCAGTTTTTTTCCTGGGATCTTGGAGCAGATCAGTTTGTTGTTGGGTGCATGGTAGAGAACCTTAATCCTAGTTTTGTGCATATAACACTCAGATCCCCAGGAGAAGGTACTCATGTCCAGCCCAAAGGCATGGTACTTCTTGTTGCCTGTGTGTATTGAGCGGGGGCCAGTTTTAGTGTCGGCCATAGGCGTCCCAGCTCATATTTTCACTTCCTGTAGTGGGACTTTCTCTTGACCTTGGTCTTGGAGTGCTTGTGCCAGTTGTCCTGACAGATGGCCATGGCTTGGTGTTGCCTGGAAAGAGTGGCAAATTCTTCACAGAGATTTATGCTGAGCTTTGAGCCTGGACACTTGCAGACTGATCTTGTTTGCCAGGTGGGTCAGTGCAGGTGGGAAGGGCCTGAGTAAAGGAAAGTTTACTCTGAACAGAGAAAGCAAATTACATGATCAAGGCATGGTGGCAGAAAGCTAGCATGTGTGTTGAACCATGAACAACCTCATGAGGCTGGACTGGAAGAGTTGGTGGGGCTTTTGTGGGCTCTGCTAAAGCCCTTGGGCTTTATCTGGTAGGCTACAGTCATTGTAGGGCTTTAAGCAGGCAAGTGACAATGTTCAGTACGTATCTTAGAAGATGCTGTTGGCTGCTGAGTGGCTCCCAGGGGCCAATATGGAACAAGGAGGCCAGTTAGGTATCCATTACATCATCATCCAGGCAAAACAGATGGCAGGGAATTGTCAGGGCATATGGGAAGGAGCATAGATCCTATAGACACCAAGGAGGTGGAATCTATAAAATGTCATGAGCAAATGTGAGAGGCTATATACACACACACACACACACACACACACACACACATATATATATATACACACACACACACACACACACATACATACATATATATATCTGGTTCATTTTAACTCCTGTATGATATTTCCCTGGGTGAATAAATCACATTTTTTAGGTGTCTATTTTCCTAATGATAGCTATTTCCACTTTCTTACTATTATTAGCAGGACTGCAATAAACATCTTTGTAACTGTTTCTCTGTGCACCAGAACTCTCTTTAGAGTGGTTACTTAGAAGTGGTTTTGCAGAGTAGGACTTCCGGCCAAGATGGAGGCATAGGTGGACACACTGTGCCTCCTCACACAGCCAAAATTAAGGAAAACAAAGATTTAGAAACAAGAAAACAACCAGAACTGATAGAAAATTGAACTGTATGGAAGTCCAACAACCATTCATCCAGACTGGTAAGAGGGGTGGAGTCGCAGCAGGAAAAAGTGGAAGTTGGCAGACCCAGGTGCGCAGGCAGTGGCTAGCGGACCCCGGGCATAGGGTGACAACAGTGCAGAGCCAGTGAGGCCATGCAAGGTGGCTGGCTGGCTGACTAGGTGGTCCCACATTTGCATGCATATAATCCAGGCAAAGGGGAAGCAGGGAAGTGACTGGAATCTGTAAGAGAGCAGAGCAAGCGCCATTGTTCCCTCTCTGACCCCGCCCCCACATACAGCATCACTACCCAGCGACTGGGTTGCCCTGCCATGGGCTCCACCCCCCACTACATAACAGCTGCGACCAGACCAAAAAAAAAAAATGGCTTAAACAGAAGAACAAATCAAAGCCTCAGAGCCAATTCATCTAAGTGATGGAGAGATAGCCAGCCTATCAGATGCACAGTTCAAAGCACTGGTGATCAGGATGGTCCCAGAATTGGTTGATTTTGGTCACAAATTAGATGAACAAATGAAGGCTACAATAAGTGAAATGAAGGAATATGCACAGGGAACCAATAGTGATGGGAGGAAAACTGGGACTCAAATCAATGGAGTGGACCAGAAGGAAGAAAGAAACAACTAAACAGAAAAGAAGGAAGAAACAAGAATTCAAAAAAATGAGGAGAGGCATAGAAACCTCCAGGACATCTTTCAACATCCCAACATCCGAATTATAGGGGTACCAGAAGGGGAAGAGGAAGAGCAGCAAGTGGAAAACTTATATGAACAAATAATAAAGGAAAACTTCCCCAATCTGGCAAAGGAAATAGACTTCCAGGAAGTCCAGGGAGCTCAGAGAGTCCCAAAGAAGTTGGACCAAGGAGAAACACACCAAGGCACATCATAATTACATTAGCCAAGATGAAAATGAAGGAGAGAATTCTAGAAGCAGCAAGGGTTAAGAGGACAGTCACCTACAAAGCAGTTCCCATCAGACCGTGAGCTGATTTCTCAAAAGAGGCCTTACAGGCAAGAAGGGGCTGGAAAGAAGTATTCCAAGTCATGAAAGTTGATCTACATTCAAGATTGCTCTATCCAGCAAAGCTGCCATTTAGAATGGAAGGGAAGGTAAAGTGCTTCTCAGATAAGGTCAAGTTCAAGGAGTTCATCATCACCAAGCCCTTATTATATGAAATGTTAAAGGGACTTATCTAAGAAAAAGAAGATAACAAATATGACAGTAAAATGACAGCAAACTCGCAGATATTAACAAACACACCTAAAAGAAAAGCAAACTAAGCAAAGAAATAGAGATCACATGGAGGGTTAGCAACAGGGGAGTGGGAGGAGGAGAGAGGGGGAAAAGGTACAGGGAACAGGGAGCATAGATGGTGGGTAGAAAATAGACAGGGGGTGGACAAGAATAGTGTGGGAAATGTAGAAGCTAAAGAACTATATGACACATGGACATGAACTAAAGGAGGGGAATGTGGGTGGGAGGGGGTGTGCAGGGTGGAGGGGAATGATGGGGGAGAAATGAGACAAGTGTAATAGCATAATCAATAAAATATATTAAAAATTAAAAAAGAAGTGGTTTTGCTGTATTTTGAGGTTCCATCATCTTCAAATCTAGATATTTTCAAATTTCTCCTCAAAGTGATTGTACCAACACACTCTCCTGTCAATGAACATAGGAGTTCTCTTTTCACCATTGCTTAACAAGTCTGTTATCAAACCTGTAAGATTTTGCCAACCTGATCAGTGTGAAATGGAATCTCTCTTTTGTTTTCTTCATTACTAGTGATATTAAGCCATTTTTTAAATCCTCATCTGAGGATATGTTGATTTTTGACAGAGAGGCAGGGATTGAGAGAGAGAGAGAGAGAGAGAGAGAGAGAGAGAGAGAGAGAGAGAGAGACTGAGAGAAACATCAATGTTAGAGAGAAACATCAATCGGTTGCCTCTTAGACACACCCCAACTGGGGACCAAATCTGCAACCTTGGTATGTGCCCTCCAGGAGTCAAACCTGTGACCTCTTGGTTTATGGGACAACACTCCAACCAACTGAGCCACACTGGCCAGGGATGACTTATAATTTTAAAGAAAATACATCTGATGTTTCAGCACTGAGTACAACATTGCCTGCATATTTTTCAAAGATACCCAATTTTATTAAGTTAAGGAAGTTCTTACAATCACTAATGCCCTAAGAGTTTTAGTTTTTAACATGAAGCTTTGAATTAAAATAAAAATAGGCTTGAATTGTATAAAAATGTTTTTTCACATGGTCTTCTTTATTGTATCTGTTAACATGGTGAATTATATCAGTCATTCTTTTTCTGAAGTTATACCTTACTTGCATTTGTGGGGTAAACATCACATTGCCAAGATAGATAGATAGATATAACCATATTTAATCTGCAGGACTCTCCGGGTTGGGGATTGTAAGCGAGAGGGTCCAGTCTTAGAAGACAGGTGAATTTATGAGGGTTGGTGCTCTCTAGGCTTGCAGAAATCTAAAGTTCTTTCTCTTCTTGGCATTTTGTTGATTTCTCTTAGCTCCATTCACTACATTGGGACCTCCAGCTGCAATGCCTATAGCATGGTGGTGCCTTGACTCCAGCTGGCTATCTCTTCTTTCCCCTCAGACCCTCTTTGTTTGGCTCTTTCCAGCAAAGGGAGAACTCCTTTCCCCTTATCCTCTTCCCTCTTGCCTTTAATAAACACATACTTCCTTGCTCACTGTCAACAGAGTACCATTCCTCTAAGGCAGCCCTTACTCTCCACTTCTTACTCTCCACTCTGCAGCTTGGCAGCTTGCTGTGACTTGTCTTTAGATCTTTCATTTGTGTGTAAACCTTTAAGACCTGCAATCCTGGAGACCCTCAAGGTCTCTGAATAGTCCTCCTCAAGCCCATCTCACTTGGTTGGAGGTAAAGGGGAAGCACCTGCTTATCCTGCCACCTCCAAAGTCACTGTCCTTTCTTCCAGCCCTCTCTAATTTGAGGCAGCTAGAGCTGGTGAAGGCCGGTGCTGGCAGAGCTGGTGTCACAAAACTTTAGCTTACCTTTGTGGAGGACAGGTGGTTTGGCATCTTGGTTAGAAATGGGCAAACATTTGGCAATTGTGTCTTTTTCTTGGTCTGTGGAGCCTCAGCTGAAGCTGAGGTGAGAAAGTCCCATTTTAATATCATGTTACACATTTTTCTAGGTCATTTCTTTAAAATTTATTGGCATAGATTTGGTCATAGTATTCTCTTAAGAGTTTACAGATCTCTGCTGTATCTGGAGTTGTATCCTCATTTTCACTTTGAATATATGGGCCTTCTTTCTTTCTTTTTTGATCAGCCCTGATAGAACTTTGATTATTTATTAGTTTTTAGAGAATACTAATACTTATTTCTATTGTTTCTTTGCACTCTATTTAATTAGTTTATGTTTCTGTTCTTCTCTCTTACTCTTTAATTGTGAAATAAATTACACATACAAAAGAGTGCATATAAAGTAAGTGTATGCTTTAGGAATAACAATAAAATAAATGACCAAGTTTAAGAAACTGAGTGCCAGGATCAGGGAAGTCCCAAACACATCCTCCTTCTCACCCCAGAGCAACCACTATCCTCAATGTTATGTTAATCAGCCATTTACTTTTTATAAATGGTTTTCACTTGCCGATGTGTCATTAGTATACATTGTTCAGTTCAGCATTTTTTAAATGACCCAGTGGCCACAATTAAATACATCAAAATCCTTGCTTCATGACATACTCTCATCTTTGGCACATGTACGGCTCCTTTTCTCCCCGCATCTGTCCTCTGTCCCTCCCTTCCTCCTCCCTTCTTCCTCCCTCTTTTCCTTTCTTTCTTCCTCCCTTCTCTTTTATTATTAGATGTAACAAGCACCTGTGACTCCACCCCACAACAAAAGACAGGACCTTACTCATAGCACACATAAAACTATATGGTGACTCTTCCCCAATCCAAGGAACCATGACTCTGAGTTCTACATTAATCATTCGCTTGTTTTGCTTATTATATAGTTTTATTGTATTTATATGTTTTCTCAAGAAGCATATTTTAAATTTTGGTGTTTTGGACTTCCGGCCAAGATGGAGGCATAGCTGGATACACTGTGCCTCCTTGCACAACCAAAATTAAGGACAACAAAGATTTAGAAACAAGAAAACAACCAGAACTGATAGAAAATTGAACTGTATGGAAGTCCAAGAATCATTCATCCAGACTGGTAAGAGGGGTGGAGTTGTGGCAGGAAAAAGTGGAGGTTGGTGGACCTGGAGTGCAGGCAGCAGTGGCTGGAAGATCCCAGGCATGCTGGCAGCGGCTAGCAGATCCTGGCACAGAGTGGCAACGGTGCAGACCCAATGAGGCCATGCAAGGCAGCTGGCTTACCAGGTGGTCCCACATTTGCATGCAGATAATCCAGGTGAAGGGGAAATGGTGGAAGGGACTGGAATCCAAGAGAGAAAGGAGCAAGAGCCATTGTTCCCTCTCTGACCCCACCCCCACATACAGCATCACTATCCAGCAACTGGGCCACCCTGCCCTGGGGAATACCTAAGGCTCTGCCCCTTACTACATAACAGCTGCGACCAGACCAAAAAAAACCCAAAATGGCTCAAATGGGAGAACAAATCAAAGCCCCAGAGCCAATTCATCTAAGCAATGAAGAGATAGCCAACCTATCAGATGCACAGTTCAAAGCACTGGTGATCAGGATGGTCCCAGAATTGGTTGATTTTGGTCACAAATTAGCTGAACAAATGAAGGCTACAATAAGTGAAATGAAGGAAAATGCACAGGGAACCAATAGTAATAGGAGGGAAACTGGGACTCAAATCAATGGAGTGGACCAGAAGGAAGAAAGAAACAACTAAACAGAAAAGAAGGAAGAAACAAGAATTCAAAAAAATGAGGAGAGGTGTAGAAACCGCCAGGACATCTTTCAACATCCCAACATCCAAATTATAGGGGTACTGGATGGGGAAGAAGAAGAGCAACAAGTGGAAAGCTTATTTGAACAAGTAATAAAGGAGAACTTCTCCAATCTGGCAAAGGAAATAGACTTCCAGGAAGTCCAGGAAGCTCAGAGAGTCCCAAAGAAGTTGGACCAAGGAGGAACATACCAAGGCACATCATAATTATATTAGCCAAGATGAAAATGAAGGAGAGAATTCTAGAAGCAGCAAGAGATAAGGGGACAGTCACCTACAAAGGAGTTCCCATCAGACTGTCAGCTGATTTCTCAAAAGAGGCCTTACAGGCAAGAAGGGGCTGGAAAGAAGTATTCCAAGTCATGAAAGTTGATCTACATCCAAGATTGCTCTCTCCAGCAAAGCTGTCATTTAGAATGGAAGGGAAGATAAAGTGCTTCTCAGATAAGGTCAAGTTAAAGGAGTTCATCATCACCAAGCCCTTAGTATATGAAATGTTAAAGGGACTTATCTAAGAAAAAGAAGATAACAAATATGACAGTAAAATGAAAGCAAACTCACAGATATTAACAAGCACACCTAAAAGAAAAGCAAACTAAGCAAAGAAATGGAGATCACATGGAGGGTTAGCAACAGGGGAGTGGGAGGAGGAGAGAGGGGGAAAGGTACAGAGAACATTGATGGTGGGTAGAAAATAGACAGGGGGAGGGCAAGAATAGTGTGGGAAAAGTAGAAGCTAAAGAACTTATGACACATGGACATGAACTAAAGGGGAGGAATGTGGGTGGAAGGGGGTGTGCAGGGTGGAGGGGAATGATGGGGAGAAATGGGACAACTGTAATAGCATAATCAATAAAATATATTAAAAAATAAAATTTTGTTTGTTTTAAGTTTATAGAAAGATATGCTGTGTGTCATCTCTGGAAAAATTTTTCTTGACTTAATGTTATCATAATTAAGTTACATCCATGCCAAGTTTACTGTAGTGAAATTTGTGTTTTATTATGGTAAAATATACATAATGTAAAATGTACTACCTTAACCACTTGAAGTGTATACTTGAGGGACATTAACTACATTCCCACTGTTCTGCAGTCATCACTGCCTTGTGCTCTCAGGACTTTTTTCATCTTCTCCAACTGCAATGCAGTTTAACTTAATTTGATGTTGTGCATTCTGGGAACACACCACAGGTTATTTGCTTGTCTCCTGTTGATGAACCAGAGTGAATGTTCCCCGGGCCTTGGTATTGTGAGCAGTGCTCTTACAACCCTTCTTGCAATGTCTACTGAGGGGCACGTGTTCACTGTTGAGCTTTAGGTGTGTGAATGTTCAACTTTAGCAGATAAAGTCAGAGTAATTTACAAAGTGTGTAAGAGATACCAGGAATCCCCATCTCCACCAACAGTTGACGTGTCAGCTTGGTATGTTGACAAATGGAGGTAAGAAAGCTTTGGGAACCAATTGTTATGTTACAAGTTGGGAGGAGGGCTTGCTAGTGCCTGCTCTTGGGGTCTCTTCGAATGCTCAGTTTCCAAGACCTTCTTAGACACTTTGTTCTCACAGATTCCCCAAATGACATTTACTGCCTTTCCCCCAATTATAAAAACCATACATATTCTTTGTAGAAAATTTCAAAAGTACAGAAAACAGTAAGTAGGTGTCCCTTTAGATCTCACTCTCTAGAGTTACTGCTTTTAACATCGGTTTATACAATCTTTCTTTTTAATGTACAAATTGGAATTATATTATATGTACTATTTCATATCCTTTTTTCTCTGCCCAACAATATGCTCAAATAATATTTCTCAGTGTTACTCTTCTAGAAAGTGATTTTTAGTGGCCGCATATATTCCCATCATTGAAATGCACCATAACCTTAACCAATTTTTGGACTTGAAAAAAAGTGTGTCAATAGGTAGCCTTTCCCATTGCATGCTTTCATAATTATTTCTTAGTAGAAATTCCTAAAAGTAGAATTGCTGGGTATTGTGACTTTTGAAAAAGACATCCTATCAAATAAACATCATTTATTAAATAACAGTGAATTAGGGTACATATTTATATTAACCAGAAGCATCTGTGTTACCGACCGGAGCTTCTGACTAACATGAGATAATGGGTATTACTATTGTCCGAAAGAACATTCTGGTCTAAAGCAAAGAAATTGGTCCTTGAATTTACCTGGGGGAACGTCTGTCATCAGATTTTTTTGAAACCTTGATAATAGCCCAGGGGTACAAGGGCTATGTTTTGTGGGTCCCTGGTGGTGTGGGATCCCATGTTCGGAGGCCTCCGCTGAGATGGCTCCTGACCCTCCCTTTCCCATAAAAGTGAGATGGAGGTGTCAGGAATGGTGCTGTACAGAATCTGACTCAGGCGCTATGGAGAGGCAGCTGTTTTAGGTGGATTCCAGGAGAGGTCAGTGTGGTATCAGGAATGCCACATCAGGAGGCGAGGCTGAGGGCTCTGCTGGAGTGGTTGGAATAATCCTCTATCCCTGGCACCAGAGTGGCTTTCCTGGCTCCTTGAAGTGGTCCCAGACTCCATCCTATTTATTCCTCATGGCCTGAGAAACCAGCAGGACAGACTGCATTATCCCATTGTACAGATGAAGAGACTGACAACCAGAGGTTCAGTGACATCTCTGAGGCCACACGCAGGAGTCAAGTCAAAAATAGCTTTTGGACACCAATTCTAATGCCCCACAATGCCCTATGGGGACAGACTGGCTACCAAGTCCTAGACCAGATTCTGCCATCATACCACAAATTCCTGAAGCCGGGGAAAGAACAGGAAAGGGTGCAGAGAGTGCCCTGCCATCCCATGGAAGAAGGGACTTGAGTCCTTGGACACTTGGCTCAGTGACCTAGGAAAGGACCCAGCTGGCTCTTCAGAGGACATTATGCCAAGAGAGGAGTCAGACAGCAAGTTTACTCACTGTGTGGCCTTGCACAGGTCCATCTGCCTAGAATCTCCAGCCTCCTGTCCTGTGAAATGGGCACTTGAATGGTAGGTCTCTGAAAGTTCTTTCTTGGACAGAAAGCCCTCAGTCTCTGTACTGTTCACATTGTCCATCTGTAGGAAGGTTGGCACCCTTGCGGCATCCAGCAGGAATCTATCTCCATGACGAGGGTTCCTATCTCATAAAGAGCATTTGTTCTTCCTCATTCTGTGCCCAAGGCCACTGATGAGGTCTGCTGCTGCATCTAGGCTTCTATTTGTGAAGTCTCCGAATTTCCTCCCCCTACCTATTGGGAGGGGGCTTGTTAGGGTCAGCACTTGCTTCTCCTTGTCTCCATTCCCCAGGGGAAGAGGGGCCAAGTCTCACTGGAGAGGGCCAAGACTCGCCTCTCAGAGCTCACCCAGTAAGGTTCCCCAGAGCATCCAGGTGAACAGACAAAGAGGCAGCTCCAGGGCTGCACCCAACACTGTCAATCCCAGGGCACCCCCTGAAGATTATGGCACTGGGTGGCATCTCCTGGAGATGTGCAGCACCATGGCCCTTCTGTGGAACCTGGCTGACTCAGGTTAAAATGATAAGCAGCTGGAATGTTTCTGTTTATCAGGTGGAATGAGTGAGAAAGTAAAGCAGCTAGAGATTATTCAGTTTCCACTTCATGCCAATGCTTTGTGCTATGCCCAGTGGATTTCAAAAGAAGTAAACACTTTGGTTCAAACCAAATTTAGCCAGAGGAGAAAATGGATGCCTGGGGTCCATTCTAGAGCACTTACAGTTCCAAGGGGTACAGCTGGAAAGCCACTGGGCAGCTCCGAGGGCTCCACGTCTTCTCTCTACCTCCTCATGGCCTCTCTGAGAGATCCCCTAAGTCTTTCTTCCTAGGTCATACCCAAGGCCCATATTTTTGTGTGCAAGTTACAGGATCCTTGTTAAACCAGCTTAAGCAAAAAGGTGAGTTGATTGGAAGAGAGAGGGGTGCGTCACAAAACACAAGAATGAATGGCTTCATAAGGCCTGATGCCAATGGGGACCCAGTGGACTTTCCCACTCTCTCTGTCCCTCTGTCTCTATCCTAGTCTCTCTGTCTCTGTCTCCCTCTGACTCGGACTTTCTCTCTCTCTCCCATTTGGACCATCTGATTTCACCAGCATGTACAGAGGCCCTACGTACAGACTTAGGTACAGCTGGTTGCTGACGGGCCAAATCCCATACAATCCCATCTCTGAGATGTGTCTTCAAGTTCTGCCTGACTTCTGGGGTCTACATTCCAGACCAGAGACTTTTTCTGTTGTGAACCTGTGGCCGAGGAGGGCTGCTCACCCCTGTGAGAAAAGCACATTCCCGATGTGCTGTCAACCCCCACCCCTGCCTGTCCTGTGAGGAAGCAGAAGGGAGTGCCTGGGATTAGGAGAGCGATGACACTATAGGTACAACCTTGAATCCTCCTCCAATTCATACAATTAAATAAGCCACTCATAAACTTTGACATGTTATCATGAGAACAAGTTATTTGCTCCACATGTCACAGGCTGATCACTGTACAGTGGATGGCCGCACACCTGTTCTGAAAATTCTTCTTCCAGGTGACTGAGAGTTTAGTACATGATGAAGGATGGGAAGGTGGGCCCAAGCATTGGCCTCTGAATATTGAAGCTTTGTGCATTTTAAGTCACACATGTGTTTCAGGACTGCCTGGAAGAGTTTTGGTAGATCGGTCCCCCGAACTCTGGCCACTTCTCTGGGTACAGATGGAGGGCAGGTGCTGTGACTTCAGATCAGAGGGAACCAATTACAATTTTTTCCTCCTCCTCCCCTTCTTCCTCCCTTTTCTTCAAGGACACTTGCTTTTAATTTTCTTTTGATTGTCCTGCTTATTCCTAAATATAAGCTTATATTTAGGAATAAGCTTATTCCTAAATATAAGCTTCTTCTTTGATTTCTCCTCTCCATGAGTCTCCTTACCCCCAACCCCTTTCATTTTTATGGTTTTGCTCCTAGACAGTTGAGAAAACATGGAATGCGTGCAGCCGTGCAAGGCTCCGCACCTGCTCAGCGTTGATCTCGGGCACTGGGTCAGCATCCCTCAGTCTCTCAGGCAATGGGCCCCTAGGGTTGTTGGGAGCAAGGCTGAAGTATCACCAGGCTTGGCACTCATCTGAGGGTTTGGGGACAGAGCACAGCCAGTGTTTCAACGTTTGAGTTGAGTCCTTAAGAGTTTAAGGAGTCCTTCTGTTCCTGCCCACCCCAGCCTTACACATTCTGCTGCAGTTACTGAAACTGCCATTCGTTCATCCGTCCAACAAGTATCTATTGAGCACCTGTCAGGCCTCAGATCTGAGGTTGGTATTCAGGATTCACTAGTGAACAGGGCAGCCATGGCCCTGTTCTCCAGCAGTCCACTCCTCTTTTCGTTGTAAAACCTTACAGAGAACTTTGCCTGTGCTTCTTTATGACCGGATTCATTTGCTGGATTCCTGGCTGTCACAGAGTTTCTGCATCAGAGCAGGACCTGAGCTAGGGCAGAGACATGGTGGTTTTAATGATGGGTTCAAGGATGGGAGGTCTGCATCCCATGGATGGAGGGCTAGGAAACCAGGAGGGAGCATCGAGTGCAAGGCCCCTGGCAGGGTGCAAGTACCTGTAGTTAGAGAAAATTGAGGAGAAAAGGCCTTTGAGATAATTGAGTTGGTCCCTTTCATCTTCATCATGGGGACCATTGGGCTGAGGGCAGACCTTGCTGGGGAGGATTGATAACCCCTTTCCTGCCCTGAGCACTCTAGGTTACACGTTGAAGTCCTTTTCTGCCTCAGGTGGATGACATCTTTCTTTGTTCACAGACCTCAATTATGTTCAGTCCGGTTTGTTAGAAGAGCTGGGAGTGGAAAGATCAACCATATAGCACCCCTGGCTTGTGCTGACTTGATGAACCTGCTGTTTCATCCAAAGGCTCCCTGGGTTCTGGATGAGCAGAGGTGTGGACTTCTACCAGGGCTTCAGGTGCCTGGGTCACTGTGCTTCTAGCTCTTAGATGGCTAAACCTCTGGGGACAAAGGAGGCCCCAGTTAATGGCTTGATCTTGGGGCTTGACCCAGAGACCCCCTAGAGACTGGTCCCCACGGGGGACTCAGTGGCTCACCTAGCACAGTGGGCTATTTTTAGGGACCTAGTCTCCTGCTGCAGTCAAACCTCCTGGCTGACCCTTTGCATCTGTCTCCATGAGCTATGGGCCTAACCAGCTTCTCCAGCCCCTTGTCACTTTCTCCATTGCCCTAGTTCTGTCTGTTATCTCTTTTTTTTTATGCCTGTTTTGTCAGCTGTGCTGGCATCCTTTATCTGGGAGCTGGAGAAATAAGGTCTTAGGAAATACTGGGTTGACCAACAAGTGTGTTTAGTTGTTTTCTGTAAAATAAAAGACACATTTTCATTTTCACCAATAACTTTTTTGTACTGGATATTTTGAGTGTGTTGGCTATCTCCCACATGGTAGAACATTGATTATTCTCAATTAATGTCTTGATTTGGTTTTCATCAAATTCAACTGGTCTACAGGACCATGGAGCATCGTCCAGCAAGAAATCTCCAGCATGAAAGTTTGAAAACCACTTTTGACATGTTTGATTAGTAACAGCACCTTCTCCATACACCACACAAACCTTTTTTGTGTGTTTCAGTTGCATTTTTACCCTTCTTTTTTTTTCATGGCTTGAATTTCTTTTTTTTATTTTTTAAATTATATTTTACTGATTATGCCATTACAGTTGTCCCATTTCTTCCCCATCATTCCACCCTGCACACCCCTCCCATCCACATTCCCCCCTTTAGTTCATGTCCATGTGTCATAAGTTCTTTAGCTTTTACTTTTCCCACACTATTCTTGCCCTCCCCCTATTTTCTACCTACCATCTATGCTACTTATTCTCTGTACCTTTTCCCCCCTCTCCTCCTCCCACTCCTCTGTTGCTAACCCTCCATGTGATCTCCATTTCTGTGTTTCTGCTCCTGTTCTACTTGTTTGCT
The DNA here is from genome assembly GCA_004027475.1 of Anoura caudifer. NCBI lineage: Eukaryota > Metazoa > Chordata > Mammalia > Chiroptera > Phyllostomidae > Anoura > Anoura caudifer. The sequence continues at coordinate 93,564 of PVKU01001902.1, read as the reverse complement.
TAGTTGACTTTTGTTTTAGGTGTGGTTGTTAATATCTGTGAGTTTGCTGTCTTTTTACTGTCCTATTTTTTATCTTCTTTTTCTTAGATAAGTCCCTTTAACATTTCATATAATAAGGGCTTGGTGATGATGAACTCCTTGAACTTGACCTTATCTGAAAAGTGCTTTATATTCCCTTCCATTCTAAGTGACAGCTTTGCTGGATAGAGCAATCTTAGATGTAGGTCCTTGACTTTCATGACTTGGAATACTTCTTTCCAGCTCCTTCTTGCCTGTAAGGCCTCTTTTGAGAAGTCAGCTGAGAGTCTGGTGGGAACGCCTTTGTAGGTGACTGTCCCCTTGTCCCTTGCTGCTTCTAGAATTCTCTCCTTCATTTTAATCTTGGCTAATGTAATTATGCTGTGCCTTGGTGTGTTCCTCCTTGGGTCCAACTTCTTTGGGTCTCTCTGAGCTTCCTGGACTTCCTGGAAGTCTATTTCCTTTGCCAGATTGGGGAAGTTTTCCTTTATTATTTGTTCATATAAGTTTTCCACTTGTTGCTCTTCCTCTTCCCCGTCTGGTACCCCTATAATTCGGATGTTGGGATGTTGAAAGATGTCCTGGAAGTTCCTAAGCCTCTCCTCATTTTCTTGAATTCTGATTTCTTCCTTGTTTTCTGTTTGGTTGTTTCTTTCTTTCTTCTGGTCCATTGATTTGAGTCCCAGTTTTCCTCCCATCACCATGGTTCCTGTGCGTTTTTCTTCATTTCACTTATTGTAGCCTTCATTTGTTCATCTAATTTGTGACCAAAATCAACCAATTTTGTGAGCATCCTGATCACCAGTGCTTTGAACTGTGCCTCTGATAGGTTGACTACCAGTGCTTTGAGATGTGCATCTGATAGGTTGGCGTTTCTTGATTGCTTAGATGAATTAGTTCTGGAGCTTTGATCTGTTCTCCCGGTTGAGCCACTTTTGGTTTTGGGTTTTTTTTTTTGGGGGGGGGAGTCTGGTCATGGCTGTTACGTAATGAGGGGCAGAGCCTTAGGTGTTCACCAGGGTGGGGCAACCAGTCTCTGGGTTGTGACGCTGTATGTGGGGGTGGAGTCCGAGAGGGAACAATGGCACTTGCTCCGCGCTCTCTCTCAGATTCCAGTCCCTTCCACCGCTTTCCCCAAGCAAATTGGGCCCTTCTGGTGCTGATTTCCATGTGGGTGGGCTTGTGTACATTCTAGGAGCCTGTGAGTCTCTCTAACGAACTCTCCTGTGAGGCTGGGATTCTCTCCCAGCACCTCAAACCCCACAAGTGTTTTCAATCAGTGCTTTTAGGCTTTATTTCCCAGTGCTGGGGCCCTGCATTGCGCAGTCTGTCTTGCTGCCCATTTTCACCTGGTTTATCTGCGTGCAAATGTGTAACTGAGGTCAGCTGCCTTGTGCGCCTCGCTTGGTCTGCTCTTTGCCTCCCTGTGCTTGGTAACCACCACCTGTCACCTGGGGTGTGCCAACCACCACTTGTGCTCCTGGGACCACGAGCCGCTACTTTTTCCTGCCATGACCCCTCTCCGCTGGCCTCTTACCAGTCTGGGTGAATGGTTGTTGGACTTCCGTACAATTCAATTTTCTATCTGCTCTGGTTTTTTTTTTGTTCTATATTTTTGTTGTCCTTAATCTTGGTTGTGAGAGGAGGTACAGTGTGTCCACCTACACCTCCATCTTGGCTGGAAGTCGCATTATTACTCTTCTTGAAATAATAAAGCATATTATGCCAAAAATGTTGCATGTTTTTTCCATCTTTAGTGTTAAAATGGCTACACAAAAATTCACCAATTTTTATGTTTTCTTTACATGCATGCTGATATGACAGCTGTCACAATGCAACCTAAAAAAATTGTTTTGAATGAAGTTAAAGACAACCAAGTGCTACTAGAGCCATGTTGTGGAAAAAATCAAATGAACTTTTTGGCCAAGCCAATACCATCTAAGAAGAGGCTTCCTATAGGAGTATGTTGATTTCCTGTGGCTGCTGTAACAAAGCACCACAAACTAGGATGGCTTAAAACAACAGAAATGTATTCTCTCTCAGTTTTGGAGGTCAAGACTGCAAAATCAAGTTGTTGATAGTGCTGTACTTTCTCTGAAGATCTAGGCAAGACTCTGTTCCTCACCTTTCTCTTAGGTTCTGATGTTTGTTAGTGATCCTTTGCGTTCCTTGGCCTGCAGCTAAAGCACTTCAATCTCTGTCTCCATTTCGATGGCTGCCTTCTCCTCCTGTGTGCCTGTCTCTGTGTTTCCTCCCAGCTTCTTGCAAGAACATTAGTTGTGCTGGACTAAGGGTCCACCCCAATCCAGTATGACCTCATCTCAGCAATTCAAGCATTATGAGGGGAGGCATGCAGGTGTTTGAAAGTCAGAAAGAACTGGTACTTGATGTATGAGAAGGGAACCTAGGCATAGCTGTTTCTCAGACAAATTGTTAGCTCAGGCTGCCTGGAAGCTAGTCAGGGCAGGTGAGAAGGGCAAAGGACAGGAGGGAGCTGAATGGATAGAAGTCCAGTTTAGACTCATTCATTGTTGGAGCTGGAATGGAGTCTTACAGGTGAGAAAACGAAGCCCAGAGAAGAAAAGTGACTTGCCTAATGTCATAAGGCTTCCTCTTTTGTGGGGTGGCTCACTTGGGTTTTACATGGGAATTCTCCCGATTATAGTTTATGTGAGAAGATTAAAGGAAATAAAAATAGGTGTCTCCTTGGGTACAGAAAAGAGCTCAGGGCTTGGGGTCTTCTCTTATATTCCTTTGGCGAGAACTTGGACACATGGCCACACCTAGAGGAGTCTGGGAAATATGGTCCGTAGCTGGGTGACAATGCTATTACTGTGGAGGAAGGGGAGGGATTTTGATTGGCAGCTGGCATTCTCTGCCACAAGCTACAAGAAGGTATGTACAAAATAATCTTCAAATTTTTGATTGCTAAAAAGCTCTTCTAGGTTTGATTAGATTCACTATCAGATTCATGGTGATATACTTCAAGAAACTAAAAAATTGCTATTGGGGCAAAAAGGGGGAAGACTGAATCCTGTATTTATTTAGCAACTACTATGTGCCCAGCTCTGTGCTATAGACTGAAGGGCTACCTAAAGAAAAGATATCATCTTCATCCTTATCCTTATGGGCTCTTATAGTTTAGTTATTAAACCAAAACATACCTGGAAAATAACAAGCACCTAAGCCATGTGTAGCAGACCAGGAATGCAAAAGAAATTCTGGAGCAGAAAAAATCCAGGTGGACCAGAATGGTCAGAGAAAGAAGGCCTCTTGTGAGAGTTGCCTTGAACCGGGTCCTAGGGATTAATGAGTTTGGGACAGATTGAAGGCAGCTTGTTTCAATATGGAATGGGAGTAGGGGAGGGAAATGACATCTGTTGGTCACTTTCTGTATGTCATTATCAAGTTGTTTCAATTAATCCTTGCAGCAGTCCATGACCTCTTGTCCCCGTGGCTAGATTGGGGAGGTGGGATTTAAACCCCAGCTGAACACCAGTGGCCCCACCCCCTCTCCTAAAAAAAAATTTGGGGACCAAAACTTCTGAATGCTTTTTAAATCACAGGCACTGAACTTTCTGTTACTGTCAAATAGAAGGTAGATGTTTCTACCTTGTAGAAACATTGTAGATGTGTCTCAGAGGACATGATCGGGTGGTAGACAAAGTTACACGTGTACATATAGGTGTATTCGAAAGAGAGTGACAATTCCATTGACTTCCAACTGTTTGACTTTGGGTCCTGTGAATCATCAGCTTAATGACGCCTGTGTGTGTGTGTGTGTGTGTGTGTGTGTGTGTGTGTGTGTAGCTAGGGTGTTTGTGAGGGATGCATGAGATAGGTCAAGAACAACCACTCACTTTGCCCTAGCTACAAGTGTGTTGCTTGACTGCAAAGGATGGTGATATGTTGAGTACCACCTGTGAAGAAATGGAAAGAACGTAGAAATCATCACTTCCTAGTGTGCAAAGCTAGGTTTTACTCAGGAATGCCTGGTGCAGTCGGGTGTCACCAACAATGAAAAAGCATGAGCCCAAATGACAGGTTGTGAAGGACAGCTGGGCCCACACCTGGGACCAAGTGCTACAGCACTTGGGGGCTTCCCCAGTGCCCAGGACTGTGATGGAGCAAATTCCCTGGAGAGTGCTCATAGCCCTGGACTGGCTTCCGACATGGTTGGCCTGGCCTCCCAGCCTTGAAGCTTGTGTGGTGGTAATTGTTTGGGACTAAATGGAAGGTCAGTTTTCCATGGCAGGATAAAAACTCCCAGATTTGTACAGTGCATTATGATTCTATACTATTCAGCCTCTTTGATTATAAAGGATACAGGCCTTTGAAACTTCCCTCAGAAAAAGAGAGTCGATGGTGGGAACTGACAAGATTAGAAAGATCAGGGAATGGAGCTGCTTTTATGTCTATAATTTCCTTTGATCCTTACAATCCCCCTGTGGCCTGGTGTCATTACCCCTATTTTACTGAGAAAGAAACTAAGGCACAGAGACATGAAGCAAATTTCCCAGGGCTAGTTATGTGGTGGAGCATGTAGTTAGTCAAGGAGATGCTCTTTCTGATTACATTGTGTCTGATCTTTTATGTTCAATGGTGATTTCACACATGAGGAAACTGAGTACGGAAGGGTTCTATCCTGGCTCCCACAGTTGAAGTGAGTGGAGAGATCTCAGCCTGACCTTTGGGTGGTCAGTGCTGCTCACAGATCTGCGTTTTCTGGTACAAATCCTGGCCACCAAGCCCCACATGACCTCTGGAATGCTAAAGGGTACCCTAGTTATCACTGTGATCTTGGCCTCTGGCTGATATGTTTGTTTCATTTCCCGCCTCCCTTTTGAGTATGAGCACCATACCAGTGTTTCTGTTTATCCCTGAAACTTGGAGGCTCAGACAGGGTGTGCCTCCTTCCCACCTCCTTTCAAAGAACTGCATCTTTAGACTCCTGGCTTTTCACGCTTGCCTGACCCCCTGCAGATCCAAGGCATCTTGTTAGACTTAATTGGTCAGCAGGCCATATTTCCAGAAAGATCTTCAAATGAAATGAAGGTTGGAATCTGTACTCAGTTATGATGGCAGATAAAAGTCAATTGTGTATTTCTCTTTTTGCTTCCCAATGTAATGAGATATATATTTTTAAAAAAGAAAGTGTAAGGGCCCATGAAATGCAAGCTTATGTTATAGGCACTTAGTTATTGGCCAGCCCTAGCCCCAAGCCTTCTTGCCATCTTCCCAGGTCTTCAGCACAGGTTTTTAAGACAATCAACCATTCAGCAGGTCTTTATTAAATGTTTAGTGGCTACAGCTGGGGGAATGAAGTCTCCTAAGTTGGGTCCTTGCTGCAAGGAGTCGATCGATACTCTGGGTCCTTGAGAAACAAAGAGCAGAATGATTGACAGTACAGTTGAAGTGCTAAGTTGGGTGGAGAAGAGAAGCCTGGCTGGTGCAGTCAAAAAAAGACTTAATCTAGGATCCTGAATACATAAGAGGGGCTCATGGAATGAGCTTGGTTTGAATCTAGTCAGTTCTGGTTTTGAATTCCACCCTATTTTTTATCAGCTCTGTGACTATGAATAAGTCACTCAACCTCTCTGAGCCTTACTTTCTTCATCTATTTGGGGATAATTATATCTACCTTACTAGGTTGTAATGTGACTTTAAATGAAATCATCAATGTGACATAACTTAGTAAACACATTCTTTTTTAGAAAATATATTTTATTGATTATGCTATTAGAGTTGTCCTAATTTTCCCCCTTGGCCCCCCTCCACCCAGTACCCCCATTCCTTCCAGCAATTCCCTCATGCCCCCCTTAGTTCATGTCCAAGGGTTGTGCATGCAAGTTCTCTGGCTCCTCCATTTCCTATATGGTTTTAACAGTATTTTGTACTGTTTTGTACCTACCAATTATGCTTCTTAATTCCTGTACATTTTCCCCCATTCTCCCCCCGCCCCCCCTTCCCCAGATGATCACTATATCTATGATTCTGTTCCTGTTCTGGTTATTTGCTTAGTTTGTTTTTTTTTAGATTCAAACTGGTTAGTTTCTGATGGTTGTGAATTTGTTTCCTTTTTAATGTCCATTGTTTTGATCTTCTGTTTCTTAGATAAGTCCCTTTTACATTTCATGTAATAATGGTTTGGTGATGATGAACTCCTTTAGTTTTACCTTGTCTGGGAAGCACTTCATCTGGCCTTCCATTCTAAATGATAGCTTTGCTGGATAGAGTAATCTTGGATGTAGGTCCTCACTTTTCATCATTTTGAATGCTTCTTGCCAGTCCCTTCTAGTTTGCAAAGTTTCTTTGAGAAATCAGCTGACAGTCTGATGGGAACTCCTTTGTAGGTAACTCTCTGCTTTTCTCTTGCTGCTTATAAGATTCTCTCTCTATCTTCAACCTTTGACATTTTAATTATGATGTGTCTTGGTGTGGTCCTCTTTGGGGAAAACTTGTTTGGGACTCTCTGTGCTTCCTGGACTTGTATGTCTATTCTTTCACCAAATTGGGGAACTTTCCTTTCATTATTTTTTCAAATAAGTTTTCAATTTCTTGCTCTTCCTCTCCTCCTTCTGGAATCCCTAGGATTCAGATGTTGGCCCTTTTGGAGATGTCCCAGAGTCTTCTTATACTCTCCTCACTTTTTTGAATTCTTGTTTTTACATTCTGTTCTAGTTGAATGTGTATTTCTTCCTTATGTTCCAAGTCATTGATTTGAATCCAAGTTTCCTTCCCTTCACTCTTGGTTCTCTGTGGGTTTTTATTCATTTCACTTACTTAGTCTGGACTTCATTTTTTCCCTTATGTTTTTGCTGTATTCAGTGGTTTCTCTGAGCATTCTTATCACCAGTTTTGAACTCTGCATCTGATAAGTTGGCTTTCTCTGTTTTGCTTAGTTCTTTTTCTGTTTTTTTTTTCCTGTTCTTTCGTTTGGCTCATATTTCTTTGTCTCCCCAACTTGTCAGCCTCCCTGTGTTTGTTTCTGTGTATTAGGTAGAGCAGCTTAAATCCCTGTCTTAGTAGTGTGGCCTAGTGTAGAAAAGGCACCTGTAAATTGTGTGAGGTGGAGCCTTAGGTAATCACCAGGGCAGGGCAACCTGCTTCATTGCTTGGTGGCCCTATGTGGGGGGAGGACTTAAAGAGGTAGCAATTCCACTGCCTGGCTTCTGGAGGTTTGCCTGGCACTAGCTCACTTCCAGTCACTTTACCCACTTCCCATATGTGACTGGCACCCTTCCAGCTGTTGCCCTGGTGGTGAATCCTAGAGTGGGTGGGTTTCTATGTCCATGTGGGCCCTTTAAACTGAGTCTCCTGAAAATTCAGCAGTTTCTTCTGCTGCCCTAACCCCTCCTGGTGTATACAGCCAGAAGTTATGGGGATTTGTCTTCTCATTGCTGGAACCCTGGGCTCTGTGGTCTGGCTTGGGGCTGGGATCACTCACTCCCAAGGTATCCCTCCCGATTTTTATCTACTATACGTGACTGTGGGATCATCTATTCAGCTACTGCCACTGCCTCTCTGCACCACACTGTGTCTCCTTGCCTCTCTGCCCATCTCTGTGACTCCACCCCTCCTACCTGTCTGGATGAATGTGGCTTCTTTAAATCTTGGTTTAGGGATGAACAAACAGATTGGTCAAGCAGAATAGAGAGTCCAGAAATAGACTCATACTTATATAGCTAATTGACTTTTAGAGGCACCAAGTAATTCAGTAGGTAAGTGATAGGCTTTTCAGCACATGATGTTGGAATAACTGGAAATCCGTAAGGAAAAAATGAACCTTGATGTCTCTACCTCACATCATACACAAAATTATTCTAAGATGGGCTATGGACCTGAATGTAAAAACTAAAACTATAAAGCTTCTAGAAGAAAATGGTGGGGGGGGGGAATCTTTACAACTTTGGGATAAAGGCTACTTAGGACAAAAAAACTAATCATAAAAGAAAAAAAAATGGACACTTTGGACTTTATCAAAATTGAAAACTTTAGCTGTTCAAAAGGCATTATTAAGAAAATGAGAGGCAAGCTACAGGCAGGGAGAAAATACTTACAGATACTTGACAAAGAACCTGTACCATAGTATACGAAGAGCATCTCCAACTCAGAAATAAAATGATGAGCACCCTTATTAAAAAAACAGTGGGTAAAAGACCTGCACAGATACTTCCCAAACCAAGATGTACAAATGGCCAATAAGCACATTAAAAACCATGCATTATCATTGCTGATCAGAGAAATGGAAATTAAAATGATTAAAAGGATGAGTAAAAGATTGACGACCTTGGTGTTGGAGAAGATGTGGAGGAACTGAAACTCTCATACTTTGCTCGTGTGAGAATGAACCATTTTGGAAAACAGATTGATATTTTCTTATAAACGTAAACATTCACAAACCTCATGACTCAGCAATTTCACTCTTAGGTATTTATCCAAGAGAAAAGAAAACATTTGTTTATAAAAAGACATATACCAAAATATTCATAGCAGCTTTATTCACAATGGACTGTACTGGGAACAACCCAAATTATCATCAACTGGAGGATAGATTAATAAATTGTGACACATTCATATTATGTAATACTGCTCCAGAAACAAAAAGGAATGAACTATTGACATATATAACAACATGCGTGAGTCCTAAAGAAGTTTTGCTGAATGTAAAAAGCCAGTCACAAAAGAGTATATACTGAATGCTTTCATTTTATGCACTATTAGAACAGACAAAATTAACTCACAGAGACAGAAATCAGGACAATGCTTGCTGGGGGCAGTATGGTGGTGAGAGTTGACTAGGAAAGGTCAGGAAAGAACTTTTTAGAGTATTGGAATATTCTTCATCTTGACTGAGGTCATGGTTACATGAGTGAATATATGTGAAAATTCATATATGTGGGTCAAAATTCATCAAACTGCCCCAAATCTGTGCATTTAATTACATATAAATTATGGCTCAGTAAAATATATGTATATAAAGAATTTATTATTAATTACAACATTTCTCCTACATAGGCTGTTGTGTTCTTGTCACTTAACACAAATCTTGGGTGATATAACTCATCAATTTATAACAACAGGCTGTTAAATGAGCCAGACGAGGTACTGATAGTGCCACAAGTTTGATTCTCATGAGTACAGGCAATTTATATTGTTCTATCTTGAAGAGCCCTATGGCCAGGCTCAGCCCTAGTCTTGGGTGGACATCCATGTGCTATGACTTCCAGATGAGCAGAAGCTGACCTAAGTTTCTTTACACACTAGAGTCTGAAGCCACTTAAGTTAAACATTGTCATTTCCCCACTTTTTCTTCATGATGGGAGTAGCAACACACTGAAACTGCTCTTGGACGTGTGAGCGTATCAGATACTGTCCACCCAGGACTGGCTACATAATTTGTTGGGCCCATCCCAAAATAAACATGCAGGACAATTTTTAAGAATTTCATGATGGTGACAGCAGAACATTCAACAAGTCATGGAACCTTCTAAGTGACAGCTTCTGTGTGACTGTGCAGGTTGCATGCCTGTGTCCTTGGGGAAGAGACTGGAAAAACTGTGCAGGCAGAGGTGGCATGAGAGCCTCAAAGGGTGGAAACAGCAAAAGCAACTCAGTAGAGTTTCTTGAATATGATTTGTGGGCCATTTGAATCCAAATTAAGGATTAAAATGCAGATTTCTGGTCTCACCCCAGAGTTATACATTAGTATCTAGTGATGCTAGTGGAAATCCGGGGTAAGCGTATTGATGGGAGAGACCCAGACAGTTTCATTGCAATTTTGGTTGACCTCTGATGTGGCCAGGAGGCTGACACAGACACATGAACCAGGGCAGAGCTTCCTTCTATAGACCCAGCTTCTGTCCATCTAGGCTTCTTTGCCTACATCAGGCTGGCTCTGTACCTGGCTCTGGGAATAACAGAAGTCATAAACACTACCTTGTAGGAACTCACGGTCTCATAGGGGAGCACTACCCAGGAGTGTGACAAACTCTAACACTTGACAGAGAGCCCTCCACACCACCAGGGAGGTCCAGATGGCATCACATCCAGATTGGGGGAGGTGGAAGCAAACATGAAAGCCTTCCTAGAGGAGATGGTATTTGACTGGGTCATTGGAAGGATAATTCAACTGGTTATAAGGAAGTGAGGGAGAGGCATTCTGGATGGGAAAATACAGGAGCAGAATTGGAGTAATGGGAGAATGCCAGATGGGTGGGGATTGTGAGGGAAATGTTGGTGTGGCTACAGGCAGGCAGTGTCTGAAATTGAGCTCTCTGGCTCTCCCTGCGGAAGCAAAGAGGGTCAGACTTCCTTTTCCCTGGATGGTGGAGGTGAGTCTGCAGAGGAAGCCTAGCCTGTCAGTTAGACACTCCCACTTGAGACTGGATGTCTGGAGGCCAAAATGCAGATGTGGGGACTTTTAGAGGTTATTCAATGAGTTTGTAGGGCTGTTGGATGGTGGTGAGTGGCCAGTGACAGAGGTGCCAGTAGTGGCGTCCTGGCTGGACTTCCCCCTGGCATGTATGACTTTATCTCTGGCCTTTGCTGTCCAACTTCTTCAGCCTTCCCATTGATTCTTTAGGTTCCCCAATGTCCTCCTCCTAATAGATTCTTTTTGGCTTAAGTTACCCATGGTCACTTTCTGTTGTTGGCAACCAAGAAGCCTAAGGTAGAATGGCCAGCTGAGGCCAGACAGTGAGAGCCTTTCATCCCAGGGTAAAGAGGAGTATAGACAATGGGGAGCCATGGGAGGCATCTAAGCAAAGGAGTGCCTTCCTCCACAGAGCCAGAAGAGTCCTCAGTAGACTGGAATGGGAAGGAACAGTCTATGGGAGGACTGGGGAGCTGAACCAAGGCAATAATTGTGACAAGGAAATAGCACCATGACAATGGTTGCAGGAGAGAACTGACAGGATTTTATAACTGGCTGGATATGGCGGGGCAGTGGGGCGAACTTCCCACAGAGAATACACACAGCGGCATATTTCCTCTCTGTGGTCTTCTCAATAACTGGCTCATCTGTTTCAATTTATGACCTGGGGTGGGGGAAGGTTGTACATCAAGGGGTGCTGGCCTAGCTCTCCAGCCTCCTCTGGGAGGGGACCTCCCCTTGGAGTTGTGCTCTGCATGTGAGCAGACAGGAGGGCTTAGGAATGATTAGCTTCTATAAGGGGAGGGGAAGAGAGAGACCCTTAATTCCTCTTTAATAACATATGTCAGTAGGTAACATTTTCAATATGTCACTGTGTCTGCAGCTCCGGCCAGCAGGTCGCTATCATTTTTGAGTAATAAACAAAAGACTGCTTTTAATTACTTCTGTGAAATTGCCCGCCCCATGCATGATTAAATATTCATTATGTAGAATGAGGCATTTTCTTTGTATATAGATCCATATTAAAATTAGCTGGCAACCCACTGACTGAACAGTACTAATAAATTTCTTGTAATGGCCTGCAGCTTTTCCTGAGTGCTCAATCTCTTCTCTCTCACCCCCTCTCCAGTCCCTTTCTCTGTGTTCATTTAGCTAGCTCTGTCATTTCTAAAAAAATGAGATGAAATTCACAAAATATACAATTAATCATTTTATTTTGTTTTAAAGATTTTATTTATTTAGCTTTAGACAGAGGGGAAGGGAGGGAGGAAGAGAGGGAGAGAAACATGTGTGGTTGCCTTTTGCATGTTCCACAGTGGGGATCTGGCTCACAACCCAGGCATGTGCCCCGACTGGGAATTGAACTAGTGACCTTTTGTTTTGCAGGCTGGCACTCAATCCACTGAGCCACATCAGCCAGGGCTGATTAGTCATTTTAATATGTGCATTTCAGTGGCATTTAGTGCAATCCCCCACCCCTTGCAGAACATTCCATACTCATTGAACAATAACTCCCTATTTCTTCCTCTTCCCACTCCCTGGAATTGTTCAGTTTTCTGTCTCTATGGATTTACCTATTTTGGATTTTTCATATAAAAGGAATTATATAATATGTGACATTTGTGTCTGGCTTCTTTAGCTTAGCAGAATGTTTCTGAGGCTCATCCAAGTTACAGTGTGTATCAGTACGTTATTCCTTTTTATGGCTGAATGATATTCCATTATATGGATATACCACAGTTTGGTTATAAATTCATCTGCTGATGAATATTTGGGTTGTTTCTACCTTTTGGTGGTTATAAAGTAACATTGTGTGCAAGTTACTATGTGGTCATATGTTTTCATTTTCCTTGGTTATATACCTAGGAGTTGAATTCCTGGGTTATATATCAATTCTATGTTATAGTCTTGATTATCCATCACTAAATTTAAGGTCATGAAGATTTACATATGTTTTATTTTATCAAGTTGTTTTATCAAGCTTTTGCTCTTTTAAGTTGTTGATCCACTTGAATTAATTTTTTAATATGGTGTGAAGTAAGGGTCCTACCTGATTCTTTCATATGCGGTTATCCAGTTGTCCCAGCACCATTTGTTGAGGAGACCTTTTATTGATTATGCTAGTACAGTTGTCCTTATTTTTTCCTCTTTAAAAGGAATTATATAATATGTGACGTTTTTCCCCTCCACTCCCTCAGGCAATCCTTCAACCCTTGTTCATGTCCATGAGTCATGTATGTAAGTTCTTTGGCTACTCCATTTCCTGGACTGTACTTCACATCCCCATGGCTATTCTGTAACTACCATTTGTACTTCTTAATCCCCTCACCTCTTCACCCATTCTCCCATAACTCCCTCTCATCTCTTTATCTTTAGCCTTTGACATTTTAATTATGATGTGTCTTGGGGTTCACCTCTTTGTGTCCATCTTCTTTGGGACTCTGTGCTTCATGGACTTGCATGTCTATTTCCTTCACCAACTCAGGTGAAAGAAAGCAATGAAATAATGAAAGGAATAATGAAAGAAAGTTTTCTTTCATTATTTTTTCAAATAGATTTTCAATTTCTTGCTCTCTTTTTTCTCCTTCTGGCATCCCTATTGGGATGCTTAAAGTTGTCCCACAGGTTGCTTACACTATCCTCATTTTTTAGATTCTCTTTTCTTCTTGTAGTTCTGATTGGTTGTTTTTTTGCTTCCAGATATTCGATATCATTGATTTGAATCTCTGCTTCATCCAAACTACTGTTGTTTCCCTAAAAAAGTGTTCTTTATTTCAATTAGTGTATCTTTCGTTTCTCACTGAATCTTTTTTATGCTGTTAAGGTCCTCACTAAGTTCCTTTAGTGTCCTTATAACCAGTGTTTTGAACTCTGAATCTGACAGATTGTTTATCTCCATTTTGTTTAGCCCTTTTTCTGGAGTTTTGATCTGTTCTTTCATTTGGGCCATGTTTCTTTGTCTCTTTGTTGTGGCAGCCTCCCTATGTTTGTTTGTATTATTAGATAGAGGTGCTTTGACTCTGTGTCTTATTTGTGTGGCCTAATGTAGTAGGTGTACTGTAGGGTCCAGTGGCACAGCCTCCACTATCACCCAATCTGGGTATTGAAGGTGTGCCATTTGTGTGGGCCAAGTACACCCTTATCTTGTAGTTGAGCCTTGGCTGCTGTTGGCAGATCAATGGGAGGGGTTTACCCAGGCCTGTCATCTCCAAGGATTGGCTGTGACCACTTACCACCAGCCTCCACCCTCTGTGGAGGATCAGCTCTGCAGGGGCAGGGTGGAGGTGCTCCAGCTTGGTTTTTAGTTGTCTACTGGGTGTGATGGCCCTATGGTTTCTCAGTGTTGCAAGCCAACATCAGTCCCTACCTGATTTTGCCTGGGGCTACCCTGCCCGGGGTTAGAAAGCAATCTGAGATGGCTGCTACTTGTACTGGACTTGGAGATTCTCAGGCAAAGCCAAGTTGTGAATCTAGGCTGCTAGTTCCAGCCCTGGGGCTCACTGAGGCTAGCTCTTGCTTGTTTGTTCATATGGAAAAGCAGCTTGGGTGGGTCTGTAAGTTAGGTGGCATAGAGTCTCTGGGGACCTCCAAGGCCAGGTTGATGGAATCTTAGGTACAGTACTAGTCTGCCAGCTCTGTGGGCAGAGCCCAGGAAAGGGACAATGGCCTCTGCTTCTCTTGATGCCAGACACCTCAGCCTTCCCTTGCGCATGACTGGTGTCCCTCAAGCCACCTCCCTGGTGCCAGAGCCCAGAGTCTGAGTAGGTGAGTCTGTGTGTGGGTTCTTGAAGAGGAGCTGCTTGGGGCTTCAGAAGTTTCTTCCACCGACTCAATCCCCACTTGTTTTTGCAGCCAGAAGTTGTGGGCACTTATCTTCCTGGCACTGGAACCCTGAGCTTGGGGGGCCTGGTGTGAGGCTAGGACTCCTCACTCCCAAGATAGGCCTCCCAAATTTTTATCCACCACATGTGGGTCAGGGACCAGCCTGTTTCACATCTGTGTCCCTCCCACCACTTTTTATGGATGTGATTTCTTTAATTCTGTAGTTGTCAGACTTTCATTCAACCTGATTTCTGTCAGTTCTGAGCAATGATTGTTCTGTATTTTAGTTGTAATTTTGTTGTGGTTGTATAAAGATGTGAGCCATGTCTGACTACTTCACCATCTTGACTGGAAGTCAGACTATTCTTTCCTCCGCTGAATAGTTTTGGCATTTGTGTCAGTCTTTTATCTCTTCCTATTTTCCTATCTCTCTGTCTCTCACTTGATCTCCCTCTGTCTCCACCTTTCTCACATCTTGCAGACTTAAACTTACTATACACATTCTTTACCTGTTGTCTTGTGATTCTAGCATCCCATATGGAAGGGAAATGATGGAATTTGGGTGAAGAGATGTTATGGAAGGAGTGAGCCTGGAATGACTGACCAGCTAAATGCTTTGGCACAGACACACAGGAAGGATTTAGGGTTGGAGTAGGAGTGAAGGGTAGAATCAATCTTTCTTTTTATTTTTTATTTTTAAAGTATATTTTATTGATTATGCTATTACAGTTGTCCCATTTTTTTCTCCCCTTTATTGCCCTCTGCCTTGCACTCCCCTCTTGTCAGCATTCCCCCCTCCTTAGTTCATGTCCATGGGTCATACATATAAGTTTTTTGCTTCTCCATTTCCTATACTATTCTTAACCTCCCCCTGTCTATTTTGTACCTACCATTTATGCTTCTTATTCCCTGTATCTTTTCCCCCAGTTTCCCCCCGCTCCCTGCTGATAACCTTCCACGTGATCTCCATTTCTGTGATTCTGTTCCTGTTCTAGTTCCTTGCCTAGTTTGTTTTTAGTTTTGTTTTCTTTTTAAGTTCAGTTGTTGATAGTTGTGACTTTTTTTATTATTTTCCTGTTCATAGTTTTGATCATCTTCTTTTTCTTAGATAAGTCTCTTTCACATTTCAAATAATAAGAGCTTGGTGAGGATGAACTCCTTTAACTTGACCTTATCTGGGAAGCACTTTATCTACCCTTCCATTCTAAATGATAGTTTTGCTGGATAGAGCAATCTTGGATGTAGGTCCTTGCCTTTTATGACGTGGAATACTTCTTTCCAGTCCCTTCTTGCCTGCAAAGTTTCTTTTGAGAAATCATCTGACAGTCTTATAGGAACTCCTTTGTAGGTAACTGTTTCCTTTTCTCTTGCTGCTTTTAAGATTCTTTCCTTATCTTTAATCTTGGGCAGTGTAATTATGATGTGTCTTGGTGTGTGTTTCCTTGGGTCTAACTTCTTTAGGACTCTCTGAGCTTCCTGGACTTCCTGGAAGTCTCTTTCCTTTGCCAGATTTGGAAAGTTCTCCTTCATTGTGTTTTCAAATAAGTTTTCAATTTGTTGCTCTTCCTCTTCTCCTTTTGGCACCCTTATGATTTGGATGTTGGAACATTTCAAGTGGCCCCAGAGGTTCCTAAGCCTCTCCTCATTTTTCTGCATTCTTGTTTCTTCATTCTGTTCTGGTTGAGTGTTTGTTTCTTCCTTGTACTCCAAATCATTGATTTGAGTCCTAGTTTCCTTCCTTTCACTTTGGTTCCCTGTATATTTTTTCTTTATTTCACTTTTTATAGCCTTCACTTTTCCCTCTATTTTGTGACCATACTCAATTATTTCTGTGAGCATCTGATTACCAATGTTTTGAATTTTGCATCTGATAGGTTGCTTATCTCTTCATCGCTCAGTTCTGTTTTTGGAGCTTTGATCTTTTTTTCAATAAGACCATATTTTTTTTGTTTGGGCACAGCTGTTACATTATAAGGGGTATTCACCAGGCCGGGGCAGTCCTCGTGGCTGCATTGTGGCACTGTATGTGGGGGAGGGGCCAGAGAGAAAACAATGCTGCTTGCTCAGCTCTTGGCCAGCTTTCAGTCACTTCCCCCAATACCCACAGCAAATTGGGTCCTTTTGGTACTGATTCCTGGGTGGGTGGGTTTGTGTACATTCTAGGACCCTGTGGGTCTCTCCAACAAACCCTCCTGTAGGAGCTTCTTCTTTTGCTGAAACCCCTACAGGTCTCTTCAGTAAGAGGTTTTGAGGCTTCATTTCCCCATGCTGGAACCGTGGTTGCTCAGTCTGTCTTGCTCCCCTGTTGTTCCTCCTGGTTTATCTGCATAGAAATGTGGGACCACCTGGTCTGCCAACTGATGCCTCACCCTAAGGGTCACCTTGCCACATGTCCTCTTGCCCTGGCTGGCTGCCTTCTCCAGCCCTCCTACCAGTCTGGAGGAGTGTTTCTTCTTTAACTCCTTGGTTGTTGGACTTGTATACAGTTTGATTTTCTGGCAGTTATGGTTATTTTTTGTTTTTAAATTTGTTGTTGTCCTTCTTTTGGTTGTATGATGAGGCAAAGTATATCTTTCAATGCCTCCATCTTGGCTGGAAGTCCTGTCTTTCTTTTAAAAACCAGATTAGAATGACTATAAATCTTTGTACATTTATTATATTCTGAGTCAACCTCTTCATTTCTCATTTCCATTAAAACTTGCAGAAAATTAACTATATTAAATCAATATATGATTCAAGTTTCTTAAGTCTTTTTTCTCTCTTTCATTCTTTCACATTATCCCTACCCTAACCACCTTATTCTTCAGGGGTGACCACAGAGCATTTGGGGCAGCTGACCTGGGACTTGTTTTAATTCAGACCAGGTAAACTATTTACCAGCCTAGTTGCAGGCAAGTAGCATGACTTCTCTGGAATTTGGTTCCCTCATTCATAGAGAGCATTGTATAAACTTCAGAGCAAGAGGTTGTTGTAATAATTATGGTACAGGTAATTTATTGTTGTTTTAAAGCTGCAAGGGTTAAAGAAAAAAGTGACAGTTGCAGAAAATTGTTGGAGCATTTTCCTTCAGTGAGTGAGGACGCTGCAGAGCAGCATCATGAGTGAGAATGGCAGCTAAGAACCTCACCGCTGCCAGAGCCTGGGGTGCACATCTCCTTGCCTGTCCAACCTCTGACTTCGCTGAAGGGCCCTCGAGGCCACTGAGCCCTACCTGCTTATTTTATAGGTGAGGAAACTAAAGCTCAGGAAGGGACTTGTCCAGGATATCAGTGATGGAGCCTGTCCTCCCACCCTGAGGTCTGACTCTATTCAGGGCACATTCTGTTTCTTCAGATAGATCCCTGGTGATACTGTTCATTCTCAGGCAGCATTTTTGATTTTCCAGGAATTTGGCTTCTCCTAGGTCACTGAAAAGAGATGGGGAGAGTCTTATGGGGCCAAGGAGACCAGTAAGAACCTAAATGCTGCCCCTTCTCCAGTAGTAGGTGGAAGGGAAGTACTTTAGTGGGAACATATTTGAGCCTCAGTGTATTTATTTTTTAATAAAATATTCCAAACATGCAAAGCCATATACCACTGCCCAGCTTAAGAAATAACACAGGAAAACAAATTTG
Organism: Anoura caudifer; assembly: GCA_004027475.1. Lineage (NCBI taxonomy): Eukaryota > Metazoa > Chordata > Mammalia > Chiroptera > Phyllostomidae > Anoura > Anoura caudifer. Next base: position 75,735 of record PVKU01001902.1, on the reverse strand, counting down.
GCAGGATATAAAATAAATACCCTAAAATCAGTTGCACTTTTATCCACTAACAATGAAAAATTTGAAAAGAAAATTTAAAAAACAATTTCATTTAAATAGCTTCAAGAAGAATAAGATGTCTAGGAATTAACTTAAACAAGAGGCAAAAGACTTATACCTTGAGAACAATAAAACTTTGCTGAAAGAAATTAGAGAAGACATACATGAATGGAAAAACATCCCATGTTCATGGATTGGAAGACTTAATATTGTTAAAATGTCAGTACAACCCAAAGCGATCTATAGATTTGATGTAATCTCTATCAAAATCCCAATGAAGTTTTTTTAAGAAATAGAACAATTAATCTTAAAATTCATATCTCAAGGGATCCAGGAGAGCCCAAACAATCTTGAAAAAGAATAAAGTGGAGGTCACACAATTCCTGATTTCAAAACTTACTACAAAGCATGACAATCAAAACAGTATGGTACTGACATAAAGACATAGAATAGAGAGCCTAGAAATAAATTCTTGCATATATGGTTAAATGATTTTCAGCAAGGATGCTAAGACCATTCAGTGGGGAAAGCATAGTCTTTTCAACACATGATATTGGGAAAACTGCAAAAAAAAAAGTTGAACCTTTGCCTTATACCATATAAAAATTACTCAAAATAGATTGAAGATTTACTTGTAAAATCTAAAACTATAAAACTCTTAGCAGAAAATATAAGAGACAAGCTTCAAGACATTGGATTTGGCAAGGATTTCTTATCTATGACAACAAAAGCACAGGTAATAAAGGGAAAAAGATGTGGACTTCATCAAAATTAAAAACTTTTGTGAATCAAAGGACTCTATCAACTGAGTGAAAGGGAAACCTATGGGAAGGAGGAAAATATTTGCAAATTATGTATTTGATAATGATTGATATCAAGAATATATAAAAACTACAACTCAGACACAACAAAACAAACCAATTAAAAAATAGGCAAAGAACTTGAATAGATGCTTCTGCAAAGAACGTATATAAATGACTATTAATAAAAGGAAAAGATATTCAATGTTGCTAATTATTAGGGAAATGCATATCTGAAGCACAATGATATACCATTCCATGCCCATTAGGATGGCTAGTATTTAAAAAAAAGGAAAATAACAACCATTGGCAAGTATGTGGAAAAATTGGAAACCTCATGCTTTGTTGGTGGAAATGTATATTCCCAAAATAAGTGAAAGCAAGGTCTTGCACAAGTATTTGTCCATCAGTGTTTGTAGGAGCACTATTCACAATAGCCAAACCTGGAAGCAGCCCGTGTCCATGGACAGATAAATGGACAAACAAAGTGTAGTCTATACATACAATGGAATATTATTCATCCTTTATTTATTTATTTTTAAAGATTTTGTTTATTTATTTTCAGAGAGGGGGAAAGGAGGGAGAAAGAGAGGGAGGGAAAACATTGATTTGTGAGATACAGCAATCAGTTGCCTCTTACACGCCCCCAACCAGGGGTCTGGCCTGCAACGCAGGCATGTGCCCTGACTGGGAATTCAGCCTGCAGCCTTTCAGTTCACAGGCTGGCACTCAGTCCACTGAGCCACACCAGCCAGGGTCATATTATTCATCCTTTAAAAGGGAGGGAATTCTGACATATACTGCAACATGGATAAACTTTGAAGACATAAGACAGCCATAAAAGAAGTCATACAAATATTTTATAATTTCATCTATTTGGAATAGGTACCAGGAATAGTCAAATTCATAGAAACAGGAAATAGAACTGTGGTTGCCAGGAGATGAGGAGAGGGGAATGGAGAGTTATTGTTTTACAGGTACAGAGTTTCAGCTGGGGAAGATGGAAATGCTGTGGATATGAATGGCGGTGGTAGCACCACAGTGTAGATGTACATAACGCCATGGACCTGTGTGCAAATGATTAGAATGGGAAATTGTGTTATATATATATTTTACCACAATTTTTAAAAGCTGAGAAAAAAGAGAGAGAGAGAAACAAGCAGGGGAAGAGTCCATTCTTCAAAAGTGGAGCTTTTCTACAATGTTCTTTAGGTACTGAGGACACCAGGGTTTAGTTTACCTCTGATAGCAGTACTTGCTGGGGAAACTGTGCCATGGGAAGGCAAGCCCTGGAGCCCCTGCAGAAGGGACCAAAGGCCCGTGAGGCGCTGTCTGCCTCCTTGGCACCAGAAGCACAGGCTTAGCTGGCCCCGCTGGGGCCTGCCCCTAAGCTCAACATAGGACTTGAAACTTGGCTGAATTTTCATTTCAATCCTTTCATCCTCATAACAGCTTTCTGGAGCCATCCCACCACCAGGCCATTACAGGAAGGTATTTTGAGAGGGTTTCTCTTTTGTGTCATCCAAAGCAATTTTATTTAACATTAGTTTCTATTTAAAAACTGATAGTCAATACGGTTACTGAAAAACTTCTAATCATGTTTGGAACAACTAGGCTTTATGAATTTACTTCTTTGGCTATACATTTTATGAAATTTAAATACAAATCAAGTGTTTTCATGTAAACTTTGTGTCTGAGTTGAAAGATGTGCTGCTCATGTTAGATCCAGCTGTGTATTGAATTCTGAAGACTCAGTCCAAAAGTGTGTGAAATATCTGATCAACAATTTTTTATATTATGTGTTGCCATAAACACATTTTGACTATAATGGGTTAAAGAAAAATATTACTAATATTGATTTTACCTTTGAACTCTTTTGCTTTTTCTTTAATGTGGATAGTTGAAAACTGCAAATTGCATCTGTGGCTCACACAATATTTCTCTTGGATGGTGGCTGAACCAGGATATCCTGGGGAAGCTCAGATTAGCTGAGAAACTTGCACAGCTAAATAAGTGGCAGAACCAGAATTTCAACCAGGATCCCCAAAGCTGGAGCGCTTTCCTTTCTGTTAATTAGAAAACATGGTTGGTTTGCTCTAGCAGGGGTGTCCAACCTTTTGGCATCTCTGGGCCACAATGGAAGAAGAAGAGTTGTCTTGGGTCACACATTAAATAAAATGCGACATGTAATCACAAAAAAATCTTATAATGTTTTAAGTAAATTTACGATTTTGCGTTGGGCCACATTCATAGCCATCCCGGGCTGTGTGCAGCCCACAGACCGTGGGTCGGACTCCCCTGCTAGGACCTCCAGCAAAACATGCTTGAGAGGCAAGCAGTGGTTCTTACCCTCAGCTCCACAGGGTCCCCACATCTGTGCCCAGAGGACTGTCCCGGACAGGGGAGGACTGTCCCGGACAGGGGAGGGCTGAGAGCCAGGCTGGGTGGGCAGGACAAGACGAGCCCTTCCCTGACTCTCCACAGAACCAGCAACCAGTTAAACCAAAGAGCCCCAGTCTTATGATTTCTTTTATACACTGGGCATGAGATTTCATTTGAGAACACAATTTCTACTTTAAAAAAAAGGTTGAAGACCACTGGTGAAGAGGAAAGTCTTTGGACTCAAACACACCTTATACTTATGAACTGTGTGACACTGGGCACGTTAGCTACTCAGAGCCTCAGTTTCATCACCTGCAAAACGGAGATTGGTGTGACCTGCCCTGAAAGAGTCAGACAATCGATCATGAGGTAACAGAGAACTCAGCGCACAACTTGCAGCAGGTGTGCAATGAATACGACTTTCCCATCTGGCCCTCGAGGCTGTCCCGGATTCAGTTCTGACACTGTGTGCATGTGTGTAGGAGTGATAACCTGGAGTATATTGAACACGAAGTGGTGTTTTTTCCCCGGATTGTTTCTTACCTCATGTTTTCTCTTCCCCCAGAATTATTTGTTTTCAGTGGTAGGTTCACATTCATCTAGACAGCGAGGGATATGGGAAAACCAGATAAAATGTTGGATGACTGTGTACTCTAAATATTGTACCTGTGACTGCATTTGATTACATGGCTTTTCTCTGCCTGTTCCGTGAGAAATAGAGACCTGAAGGGGGCAGCACATGGCCAGTACTTCATCCATGACAGACTGGCTCAGGGCTTTGCAACAAAGTAGAGCCTTCCCAATGCCCAAAGTAGGCATTGGGGAACATTGTGGATTTCTGGAAGGAGCCTCAGGTCTGGCATTGAGATGTTTGTTATACCCTGCAAGATAGTGGTATTGGTAAAATTGGGGTGCTTGATCTTTCTGGGTTCCCAGTCCCTATAGTCCAGCCAACCTTTTCCCCAATCCCTCTAGGACCCATTTACAAAATCTCCCAATTTTGGACCTGAGAGCAACCTAAATGAGGATTTAACCCTAACAAATTATTTTACAATGCAGGAGACAACCAACCTTGTAAGGTAGGTATGCGTATATCCCCATCTTACGGAAGAGAAAATTGAGGCTCATAGAGATTAAGTGACATTGCTATGTCTCACAGATAAGAAGTGATGTATTAGGTGACATTTTTTGTTTGTTTGCGGGTGACAGAGAATGACTTGTTAGCTTAAGCACAAGGGAGGAGCATGGATTCTGGGACATCTCACAGATTGACAGGAGATTGACTGGCTGGGCCCTGCGTGGTAGGGCACGGAGCTACCTGAGAACCCAGGCACCAGTTTGTAGCCCTTCCCTCCTGGAAGTGCCTGCATGAATGAGCCCCAGTTCCAGCTCCACCCAGGCCCTGTATCTCTTGGGTCTAATAAAATTCAGGTTCTTGTGAGAGAGAGTCTGATTGGGCTCATTGGATCACTCAGCAGTGGTCAGGGGTCAGGATTACTAGTACAGATGTGGAGGAATTGATCTGGGTCCCGCAGTGAAGCCCTGATACATCCACCACAGGTATGCACATCTGGTCCATTTTGGTCTCCTGACTCTCAGCCAGGGCCTTTGCTCTGTCACACACAGTAATCCCAGGTAGCTGCAGGCCAGTCCCAGTGACAGGCCGGCCAGGAAGCTAAAGATGCGAATAGCATTTTTGTATCGGATGTCCTGAGAGCAAAGGCCTTTGGGTCCTAAAAGATCCATTATCGTAAATGAGGGAAAGTCTAGGCACTGTAACAGATGGGGCAAAAGTGATAAGCAGCTCCGGTCACACTGTGCAAGGGTGCCTTCAGCTCCGGAAGTTCCCCTGTTTATCTTGCTTCCTCTTTTCCCCCCAACTCCTTTCCCTCTTCCTCTCCAAGGATTTAGTAATATGTTGTCTAGACACTACTGCTGCTGTTTCTCCTCCATTAATCCATTTTAATTGGAAAGTTATCATAATACAAACTCTCTTTGGTATTATTTGCGGCTCTGCATTATTAGAACTTCACCAACTCGCTTCCCCAGCAAATTAAACTTGCTATGGAAGCAATGAGATCAGCTGCTCATATTAAATCAGGCTGCGTGTTGTTAAGCGGGCTTGGGAATAAGGTTCCTCGGCGGGGTGGGGTGCCATTGCTGGAGGCGTTCACAATGGCGCCACTGTTTCTATGCTGGGGATTTGCCCTCCGTGCCCAGTTCTCCCTTTCTGACTGAGCACTGTGTTGGAAATTAGAGGTGGGGAGAAAGAGGGGATGGAGCCTCTCTGATAAATGGCACCTCACTCAAAACCCAGGGCAAATGGCAACGATCAGAACGCGCACGGAGCACACGGCCCTCCCACTCGGTAGATGACAAAGCACGTTCAATCAGTCCTTGGAACCCTGCGAAGGAGGTATTTTCATTGTTATTCAGAGCTGGAAATCAAGGCTCAGAGAGGGTAATTGAACTTGCTCAGGGCTGCAAGACAACCTTGTGGTGGAGGACTGTGCAGAGGATGTGGCGCAGCAGGGACTCCATGCCGTGTCCTCTGAGTCCAAAAACACGCCACTCTGAGGGAAAAAACTCAGACCAAAGTAAGCAAACATCTGTCTCAGGACAGATGCTGGAACTGATTCATCTCAGCTAGATGGTATGAAAAGCAATTATTAAAATGATTGTCCTGTCTGTGGATTATCCACCACCTCACTATCTAACTTTTCCCATTTATCCAGTTAATAGAACATGACTGACACTCCTGCCTATCTACCCAACAACCATTCTCCTCTACTTGCTTGCTACCAGAAACCCAGTTTTGTGAGGCAGAAATGTGCGTAGTCCCAGAGGAAAATTCATGACTGGTCTAAATCACTCATGGAATTCTGCTTCCCTTTGCCAGTGATGGCTGTAAAAGCCTGTGCCTCACAAAAGGGACAGCCTTCCAGAACCTTCTGGGAAAAACTCTTCTCTGATGACAGAGGGGTGTGGAGAGGAAGACTTTTGCTTCCTTTCCTCTCTTCCAGTATGGACACTAATGTAGTGGTGTTAAAAACATGTCCACCAAGTCTTTGACCTTCCTCCCTTCCAAAGGTGGAGGCTCATTCACCCCTTGACTGTGGGCCAGACTTAGTGACTTGATTCTGTTGATGAAAATGTGACGGGAGTGAAGGTGTGTGCCTTTTAAAGATAGGCCAAAAAAGACATTGATGCTTCAGCTTTGTTCTCATGGGTTGCCCATTCTGGAGGAAGCCGGCTGCCATATTATAAGGACACCCAAGCAGCCTATGGAGGGACCCATGTGGGGAGGGATAGAGGCCTCCTCCCAACAACCAGCACCAACTCACCAGCCACATGAGTGAGCCACTCTGGAAGCTTGTTCTTCTGGACCAGCCAAGGCTTCAGATGGCTGTGGTGCTGGCCAGCATCTTGACTGCCACCTCAGGAGACCTCAAGCCAGAAGCCCCCAACACCCAGGCAAGCTGCTTCAGAGTTCCTGATCTATAGAAATTGTATGAGAGCATAACTGTTAATTTTTGTTTAAGCCACTAAGTTTTGGGGTCATTTGCTATATATGAGTGATGAACACATTGTCATGCAGCCGTCTTGGAGCCATGTGATGACAAGGGGTTACCTATTTTGAGACTTTTTTTTTTACATGATATAATAGTTCACGACTAGTGAGGGATTTGGTTTCTTGTAACCAAAAAAGGAAGTCCAGCAGCCTCCTCCTGCCTCAGCCTGGAGGAGGTGCAGGACACTTCCAGTCACATTTCACCAGCAGCAGAGGCCACATGGCCTCCATCCAACCAGCTGGGAGGCAGAGAAATGAAGAGAAGAACCTGAAGGCTTCTGGGAGAAGGAGGTGGGCACTGAGTTAGGCATAAAGGACAGGCAGAATTTAGATGTTGGGATGGAGATAGAAGAGGGGTGGAGGCATTTTAAAGAAACAGGCCAAGGAAAGCAGTGGATCATGGGAGTGGAGTGCGTTCCCCATCCTTTCGATGGCTCCACTGGAGGGCTGGCCAGTGCTCCCTGATAACCTCACTGAGGGTGACGGTGGGCTCAGCTGAGGTGAATGCCTCCAATTCCTCAGTTCCCAGTGCAGGGGTCTTTGTGGGAGTCTCTACGGCTCTTCCAGCCTCAGCCTGAGCTTTGCTGGAATTCACGTTCCTGTGCTGCGCGGGTAAAAGGGGCTGTGGGTCCTGGCTCTGCAGGCCTATGCAGAACTGGGAAATGGAATCCAGGAAAGATGTTCTGAGCAGAGCTCAGGCCTTACTAAGGTGCTATAAGGTGTGTGTACATTTATATATGGGGATAAGCGTTTATATTACTAGAATGCTTCCTATGTGCCCAGGCACTGCTTAAGTGCTTTGCATGTACTAACTCAATGAATCCTCACAATCACCCTATGAGATAAGCACTATCACTACCCCACTGTACAGATGAGGAAACTGAGGCACACGGTGAATACTGCAAGTCCATTCAGGCTCCCAGTCCCTGAAGCCGCTGAATGGGCATTTCCTCTGGGCACTTCTCCGAGCCCTGGTTTTACAGAGAGACAGAGCCCAGAGAGAGAAGGGGTAATTGGAGTCACATACTTGTCCATGGAACAGCTGGGACCGGGTCCTGGTTCTGGCCTCCCAGCCATGCTGCCTTCCTCAGAAAGGGGTACTTCTGGCCTGTTCCGGCCACAGGGCTCGTTACTGATGGTGCAAATTGAATGAAATAGCTGCTTGGTTGCAAATTAATAACAGATTTGTTTGTCATTAAGGCAGCATTGTTTAATAAAATTAGTTCAGCTGAGCATAATTACCTTCATATAAAATTCCCCCTTAAAATTACTTTGATAAATCCAAGCCAATTAGGCAGCATAAGGATTGGGGTGTGGGGTTTGGCTCTGAGCTTAGGTTGGGTCCCTGCAGTGATGCCCTCGGGGCAAGAGCTCAGTTCCCAAAGCCCTTGAAGGCCTCACGGAAGACATGTAACTCAGCTTCTCCAGAGCACAATGCAGAAGGTCCTGGGTTGGCCTTTCCCTGAATCCAAAATAATGTTCTTCCTAAGAGTGCCCTGCCTGCGTTTGTCTCATCACCCCTTCAGACTTTCACTCTCCTGAACTTCAGATTTCCAGGTCATTTCTTCACTCAAAGACTTTTGGGGGCTCCCTATTGCCCATAAGGCACTATCCAAAATCTTGATCTTGTTATTCAAGGCGATGCAAATCTGGCCTCCTGGTAATTTGGGAAAATGATAACCAAACTGGGCATTAGGAGATTGAGCTCTTCCCCACCTCTGCCCCTAACCATGCCGGGGGTTCTCAGACAGGCCACTTCACCTGTTTAGGTTTCCATTTACACCCCTGGAAAGCGGAAACAGAGGTTTTCTTCTCTGTGGTTGTGAGGATCGCCGGAGACGTGGCTGTGCTGCTTCGTGAACTGCAGACCCCTGCTGAGGCCTGCCTTCTGCCCTCTGAACCCCTAGAGGTGGGCCTGTTTTCCTGGCCTGGCCGCTCAGCTCACCATCGTTTGTGGGTCTCCGCCTTGCTGGGGCCACACAGCCCCTTCTAGAACTCCCTTCCTCTTCCTCTCTGGTTAGCTGGCTTAGGTTTCAGGGTTCAGTCAATACCTTCTGCCCTGTAAGCTTCTCCCACTTGCTCTGCTGGGCCCTGGCCTTCCGCTGGAGCCCTGAGCCTGGCCTTGAGGGTGTGTCCCCAGCCTGGAGCAGGGATGGATGATGGGATTACAGCCCACATGGTGAATTTACAGGACCTTCCTTCTGTCTTTTCAGTTGGATTCTAGTTCATGTCATTGTTGCAGTGACTTCCAGGGAAGATCTGCAGGAGAATGAAGAAATGCCTGCATGGGCGGGGCCTGAGATCTTCTGTCCCGCCTCCTCATTACAGATGAGGAGGTGAGGCACAGAGCCACTCAGAAGCACTGCCAGGGCTGGTTCCCCAGACGCGATTTCCATCCTTTCTTCTCTGCTCCAACCCCTCTTGGCCTCTCTCAGAGCCTGCCAGTCACTTCCTGAACAATACTCTGTTTTTTTATCAGGTGCCTGGATGTCAGACCCCAGGAGAAGAATTTTCAAGCAGAAAAGTCCACATTTTACCCACAAATCTTTCCTGTGCCATTTATAGTTCCAAGATCTCCAAATGGCTCTGCAGGAAGCCAGTGGAAAGTAAGGACGCTGAGTAGGGCGTGGTGCTGTACAACTCCAGGGGGTGCTACTCAGAGAAGGTGTCATCTCTTGGCCTTGCGCAGCTGTACACTGTGCCCTGGGGCCGAGAATCAGGGGGCGCAGGCATGTAAAGAAAAGACCCAGGTGACACTGCAGGGAGGTGGTTGAGACAAGCAGGGAGGAAGGACTGGCATGAGGCAGGAAAGAGGATAGCCCCGTCTCCCAGGAAGCCCTGCAGGGGCTTCTCACAGAACATCTGGGGCCTGTAGGATGGCACAAACGCACTCTGGGGCTTTCAGCCTCAGTTTTCTTGTGTAAAATGGTGAAAACAACATGTGCTTTAAAAGGATGTGTAATGAGAAAATAGATTGAAAGTGCTTCGAAAGTAGAAAGCAAAATCCCAAAGCCAGTGCTGTCATAGCGAATGAGCACAGGGAGCCCCTCCCCTCTGCTCAGAGCCCCAAGACTGAGATGGTGGAGAAGACCCTATTTCTGGTTGGAATTCCAGCTCCCACCAGGGAGCCACAGGTTTGGTAACAGTGGTGTGTGCGTGGTGGGGTACGCGTGGAGGGCAGCGAGGTGAGACACTGGTCTCATTCCCTGTGCACAGAGGGGAAGACATTCCCCTTGGCTCTCAGTCTCTCCACATCCCCAGGGCCCAGACTCCTGGGCTGGCCCCTCCAGAAAGGCCTCCCAGTCACCCAGCCAGAGGCCTTGGAGAGGAGAAGAGTAGGGGGACAGCAGCTCATAGGGACAGAAAAGTTCTGAAAACGGCCTGATCGCCAGCCCCTCCCCAGCCCCCAGATCCCTCCAAAGCCCTTTTTGAAGGGAACCTCGGAGCTCTAATGAGTTGAGAGCTTTTATGGGAGCTCAGGCAAACCAATTAGTTTTGCTTAAAAATATTGTATTCATTAGCATGAAAATAAAGCTGAACTTTTTAGAGATAATTGCATCTTTTAAAATGTGGTAGTCTTTGTCTGGGCTTGTCTCATAAATATGCATGCTGCATAATCCTTTTGGAGCCTCGGTGGCAATCATGAGTAACACACAAATGCATCCAGGGTGTTAATATTCTGACGAGAGTGGGGCAGGCGGTGCCGCCACCGGCCTCTGGAGGCGGCCCTGTAATCCCCAGCTGCAGCCCATACCGCTCACAGGACGAAGCACAGCGCTCTCCCTGACACCATGCACCAGGGCTTCAGTTCTGAATCGCTCCTTTTGTGCTGATGTCTGCCAGGAGGTGGGCTGCAGGATTCTTGGGCTTGGCTGGAGATGCCAAGAAGAGCAGCACAGTGGCTGAGCTTAATTTACAGCTGGGGAAATTGAAGCCCCAGGGGGTTAAGTGGGTTTGCCAAGGGCACCCAGCATGGATGGGGCCAAGATGGAGCCCAGTTTGCCATCTCAGGCTGATGCTCATTATCTGATATCCAGTGAGGGTCCCTGCCGGGGAAAGGATTGTGCTTACATTCAGTGGGGAGGGGATGCATTTCAGGTTGGTGAGCCTGGTGTCTGGGGGAAGGGTTGGTGGCCAGCAGCTGCTCTCTAAGCCACCCCAAAGAAACAAGCCCTCTGAGTTCAAGCAGTTAGCTTGCTATGTCAGTATGGCTTCAAGACAAGTTCTAAGGAACCCCCTTCCCAACTGGAAGTGACCCGCAGCCCCGCTGGGTAGAAACTCCTGAGCTGCCTGTAGTCCCTGTCCAACAGGGGTTCATTTTGCCTCTGCTCCCCTCCTTCCCTTCTACCCAGGTGGAACAGCTTCGTAAGATTAAAACCCCACTTCTCCGTGGGACATGGGGACTGGCCTCCAGGGAAAACTGCAACTTCACTGAAGTCTCATGTCAGCAAACAATTTCTAAATTCTTGCTATGACCTAGGCACTGAACTAAGCCTTACAGGGCTACAGGTAAGGCAGTGAGTCAAGGGGTCCGCCTGCCCTAGCTGCTCACCATCGATGGGAGGCGGGCACCTTCGTCAGACGGATGCCTGAGACCTGGCCACTTGCAGAGCCGCGCTGAGGGGGTGTGAGAGTGGGGCGTGCCTTAGCTGTGGGAGCAAGGCTGACCTCGCTTGACAAGCCACCTTCTGAAGGCTGGGTGGGATCCGGGCAGGTTTGGGGGAACAACCTGGACAGAGGGAGGCCTAGGGCTTGGGCAATTTCTGAGCCGAGAAAGTTTTTCTTTTCCACTTTCCAGTCTCCAGAGACTCCTCTTTCCTGTCTCAGGGCTTCATGCTGCCTCCTGGCTGTCCCTCTACCCACCCCCACTTCCCACAGGCCATTGCGAGATGTGCCAGGGTTCCAACGTCACTAACTAGGAAACCATCCAAATGTCCGGCTTTGACTGATGAGGTGAGAAAGTGCATCACTTTTATTTACAGCCTACTCACTTCTGTCAAAAAACCTTTTGGGTTAAATGAACCCCATGAAATCTCCACACTCAACCATTCTGGAATAAAATGGTGGCTTGTACTTGTATGCAGTGCTTCCTGAGTACAGGTGCAGCATCTGCGTTATCCCACTTAATCCTCAGGAGGAGACCACGAGAAAGACTGTGACTACCACTCTTATTGTGCAGACAGAGAAACTGAGGCAAAAAGAGCTGAACTTTTCCAGGTCCCGTGGAGCTGCAGGGGCCCACGCCACCTGGAAGTGCCTGAAAGACAAGACAATGTGTGACTGGAAGCTCACGGTGCAGAGGAAAGGTCACATGCAGTGAGGTAGTCGGGAGCAAAGGCCACTTGCCATAATTCGGACCTTTGGCTGTTAAAGACAAAGCGCAGTTCTGAGCTTCCTGACAGAGGAGCAGTGAGTGGGCGAGGGAGACGGGCAGGGTGGCAGCCTTCTCACTGGCTCTAGGGAGGGGCCTGCCTGTGGGGTAGGGACAGCTCCAGGACCGCAGCGCGATTTCCCTCAGAGGTGCATAGAACAGCACGAGGCACCTTTTGGCTTCTGTTTTTAGAGAAAGAACAGAGGTAATAGCGCTGAAGGCCAAACTGTAATGTTCAGGCCAGAGATGGGTTTGGAGGCAGGGCACCAAAGGCTTGCCCCCAGGAATGCAGCTCCCTGGTGATGTGGCTTAGCCCAGGGGCACCACGCAGAGCGCCGAGGAAAAGTCTGGCCCTGCTGTCACAGCAGACTTTCGATCCCAGCCTGGTGGGTGGCTCCAGGCCAACTAATTAGTTACAGCATTTCGTACCAAGGCCATGTCCCCTGGAGCCCTTTCTTTCTATGTTTAAAAATTCCAGAAGAATTAGCATGGTAATTTTAGGGACTTTTTAAAAAAACTGAAATGGATTGCTAATTTGTGGGAAGCCAGGCCTGGTCCATGCGATGTGGTTGGGCACTCCAGTGAGTCCTCTCATGTTACTGCGGTAGAGCTGGTCTTCCTTGGTTCTTAGGGTTCAGTGTTAATACGATGGAAATTGGGAGGCGGGAAGAGTGATCAATGAGCAGCACACACCTCACGCAACAAATGTATCCTGAACATCGTTTCACGTCCATACTCAGGACACCACCTTAGTATTCCAGGACAGGCGTGTACTGTATCTGTGTGGAAGCAATACCTTTTTTTGCTATTACCAATAATTCTGTAGTGATCAGCATGGTACGTATACAGTTGCAAATGGTGTTGTGTGTAACTGCATATACGTTTACAGATGGTATTTTGTATGAGGACTTAGAAAAATCGCTGCATTAAATGTATGGGCACTTAATGTGTTACAGGTACTTTCAAATGACTCTCAAGAAAGAAAAATCAGTTTACATTCTAACAAGTATATAAGGATGTCATTTCTCCAAATCCTCTCAATAAGACTGCCTATCACATGCCCATTATTCTACATGTTGATTCTTCTTGTTGATTTTAAAGAATTATTTGTATATTATAGATATTAGCCCTTCATCAATCAGGCATATCGGTACATGTTTTCCCTCAGATCTGTTACTTTTACTTGTCCTTTGTCTCCACTTACAGATTATTTTGTCATACAAACATTTTACATGTTTGTGTAATGAAATCTGTAACTCTTTTCCTTCATGGCTTCTGAGTTTAATAACTGACTTGAATAGAAAGGCACCCTCCTCTCCAAGGTTATGAAAAATTTACCCCATATTTTCTTCTGCTTTTTGAAAAAATAATTAAAAATACGTTTGGGGGAGTAGAGGTGTGAACTGGTAAAGGCACCACATTGCCGTTGTGCTGTCACCACGATGACCCTTTGGTGCTTTTTACCGCACAGCGTAGAGTGGGATTTTACTGCCTGTGCTCCTTGAGGTTGGGTGGGGCACCGTCACTAGTCCTAGCCCCAGGAGTTTTGAGCAGAAGCCATGGGGTCATGTTCCTGGGGAGAGACCTGACTCAGGGCCCCCCACCAACTGAGCTCTTTCCTCGGTTCTTGCCTCACTTGCAGGAGATGAATTCAAGTGAGAGACAACACATATAGTGGAAATGAGACAGCAAGTTTATTTACGAAACACATAGGAGCCCAAAGCTGCAAGTCTAAATGCAGGCACTGCCCGTCTAAATGTCCCATGTATAGAGGAAATAAAGCTGTTGGTTGTTTGTTAGTAAGTTTGTTCTATACACTTGAGCACCTGGCTATAAGTGGGCACTCAGCTAATCTGAGAGCCCTGAATATTGGGGTTCAGGGGTTATATTCCTTAGTCAGCTTCTAGGTTCCCCCTCCTTGTTCCCCTTCTAAACCTTGGGAATAATGCACAGCTACAAAGCCTTGCTTTCTCAGTTAGTAAAGGTTCTTTGTCTTAGTGAAATTGTAACACAGCTCCCTTTCCCAGCACAGAGTCTCAAGGACTCCCTTCCTCCTGCGCTATCTCTGCTTGTGATGGTCGGAATGCCTAGCAATCATATTGCACCAGGCTCGGGACTGCTGTGCTGACCGGTGAGACATGTCTCCCTTCACCTCCCTGCCTTAGTTTACTGCCTATCCTACTTGACAGTCACTTCACTACCAAGCATTTAATGGCTAATGAAAGACCTTTTAGTTTGTGTCCAGACCTTCCATGAGATAGTGTCTGCTCCGTCAGCCAGCTGCTATGTGATTTCAATGAGGAAAGCCTCGCCCACTAACCTGTAGTGGACATGTGGCCTGAGCCAGAAGTTAGCCTTCGGTGTGTCTGTCACTGAGATTTGGGGGCAGTTGGTCAGCACAGCACAGGATTGCCTATCTGGGCTGATACCAGATGGGATGGAGCTTTTGCTTTTTCCCCACACAGACAGCTGATTGCTGACTTTCCATTTTTAAAAAATGACTCCTCCTTCCCTGCTTCTATAGAATGCCATTTACCATGTTCCCAATTCTGATCTATACACAGGTATAGATTACCACAGGTATACCTGGACTCTTTAGTCTCACCATTAACCCTTTTGCCTATTCTTCCACCAGAATCAATTCCATAATGTATTTTGATATTTTGCAGAGAAGGCTTTCAAGCTTATCTTGCTTTCTCTTATGAATTTACTCTTTAGACCAACTTTAGAATTAGTAGTTCAAGTTTCGAAAAAACGTCCTTAGAATATGTATTGAAATTGCATTGTATCTATATGTTAACTGAAGGACAACTTCTGACTTTACGTATGGAAACTTCTCTTATTTTTCATGCATTAATCCGATCACACTTTTGCGAAACATTTTCTGAGCTCCTACTGTAGGCCAACCATTTTGCTGGCACCGAGGGTAAAAGATGAGCAGGGCCCTCCGTGCCAGCCAGGTGTGCAGTCTGGTGGGAGATGGTCAGGACCGTGGGTGAGGGACCTGCGGGTGAGACACAGGCACGGGGAGGGCAGGAGCAGGAAAGCCCAAGGACAGGCTGTAATGAAACTGTCTCTCAGTTTGAGGGGGAGTAAGCCAGGGAAAGGGCTTACCAGTCAGGTGGAAGTGCCTGACTAGAGGTTCCAGGTTGGGATGCAGCCAGAGAAGAAGAGGAAGGTGGGACCTGCCTCATGCTGCCTGTGGTGTTAAGAGGTTTGGGATCGATCCCCAGAACAGCAGGGCGCTGCTGACAGATTTCAAGTGGGACTGACCCTGCAGTCTTAGTGTGGCTTATATTTGGGACATGGTCTGCTCATTTCACCAAGAACAGGAATCCCGTAACTCTTATATTTAATCACTTGGTTAACAGTTTGGAGCACAAGCCAATCCAAAAGATATCAAATGGCTAAGAAAAAAGGATTAAGGCCTAGAAATAACTATTATTGAAGACCTGCTATGTGTTAAACCTTGAGGTTTTTAGTATATGGCCAGATGTTTACATAATATAAAGCCTCATGGTAATCTCAGGGTCTGCAGATATGATTTCCACTTTACAGATAAGACAGTCGAGGTTCAGAGGGCTGAGGTGACTGACCCCAGGCCCCACAGCCAGTTGTGGGGCTGGAACTGTGCAGCAGGACTTCACACTTCCAAACCCAGGAGGCTTTCTGCCCTTCCACAGCTGCGTGTCGTTATAAAAAGGAGCTAGTTCTCAGCCTGGGGGTGGGAGTGGGGGACAGGCAAGGCTCCTTCTTCGCCAAGTTTTATTTAATTTTCCATCAGTAGGTGTCAACTGTGAACTAGTCAGAAATGCTAAAATAACAGCTTAAAAACATAGGAACAGAAATGGAAATGTAATTTTAGTGTGCCTCACCACCCCCCTCCTGAAGATAAGTGCTGCTTATGGAGTATCCGTTACAGAAATGTAACACTTAAGGACCCAACTCACAGGAATTGCTGGTGATGTGCAATTTAGCAACTTGGGCTGTTAAAGGTGGGGGGAAGCTCCACAGGCAGAAAATTGAAAACAAAAGGAAATGAAGAAAAAAGCAACATAGCATTCCTACCTCTGGTTGTAGTTCCTTCTAATGGCCTGGGAAATAGCTTGCTGGATAAAAAAAGTCTTGCTTGGCAGAAACATTAACTCCAAGATGATGCTTTGGATGGAAAAGGAGGCTGGGCTCAGCCAATCAGGCATCAGGGCCTTTGACAGGTGAATTAGCCAGGGCTCATTCAGTACCTACCATGTGTCTGCAGTGGCGCTGCACCCAGGGGCTTTAGGATGGAAGGCCGGCATTCCTCTCCCAAGGGATTTGCTGTTTGAATTTGCATGTGACACCCACAGGGACCAGGAATTGATCATAGAAACGCAGAACAAGAACAGAGATGCAGAGATGTGTGGGAACAGATCTCATGCTGAGGGAAGGAGGGGGTACAGCTCCGATCTGGGCAGGCTGAGGAGGGTGGAATGGGGAGCGCACCTGGAGTCATGCCTTAGGAGCAGGGAGATCTGAGTTCCAGTCTCAGCTCTGGCCCAGATTTTCTGTGTGAATTGGGACGAACCATTTCACCTTGCTGAGTCCCAGATTCATCACATGCCAAATAGTGGAAGTTAATCACATGGTTTCTAAGGCCCCTGCAGACCTGATGCCTACAATTCTATGAGTTAGAATTATTACTAAGGTTTTTTTTTCAGTTGCTAATAACAGAAATCCATCTGCAACCAGCTTACCAAAACATTAGGCATGTATTGGCTTAGGTTATTGTAAAGTCCAAGGGTGTGCAAGGACCAGGTATGGATGGATCCGGGAGCTGACAAAGGGTTCCTTTGGCTGGTCTCCCTCCCGTTTCACCCCAGGTTATGCTCTCTTCTCTCTGTGCCCACTTGTCTTTCTACAAGGAGACAATATTTTTTTTATAGATCCAACGGGCAAGCCCTGGGAGCTCAGCCCCACCTAAACCTCAGGGAATGGGTTTCTTCTGGAAAAGAGGGCATCAGGCACCAGCTGAAATGGTATAGGATCGATGGCAGGCACACAGGACCGATGATCTCCACTTGGGCCTTGAATGCATTTCGGGTTCACACGGAAGGAGTGAAGGAGGGGAGGAGCCTTCCAGGAGAATTGCAGGGTCAAAACTATGCCACAGGCCTGGCCAGAACCTTTGGGGGTCCAGGGCAAGAGCCAAAGGGAGGCCACATACTCATATGCCTAAATATTAAAAAGTCATAATTCACACTAATGAACTGTTAAGAGATTTTTCTGCTTATCTGTATGCACATATTTTCATAAGACCCAAAGGCAGGTTCCTATTCAGGATTTTCAGGATCCTTGGAATTTTGAACCAGAAAGAACCAAAAACAAACAAACAAACAAACAAAAAAACCCAAAACCAGAAAGAGAGCCCTCTCCTTCCCAGCCCTGACTCCATCCCATGCCAACTGCAGGGTGCACATCCGAACTCTGAGCACAGCCCTTGCCAGGAGCTGGCCTGGGCGTGTGCACATTCCCTGTTGCCCTGCAGGGGTCTGGCCTGGGGAAGAGGGGCTGGGGACTTTTGAGCAGGGAATTCTGTGCTTCTGAATGCGGGAGTGTGGCAGGGAGGGAGTATGTGAGCTCCAGTGGGTACTTCCTCGTGGTCCCATAGACTGCTTGCTTTGGGGAGAGGGGTGTGGCCAGGAGATGGCCCCTTAAACAGCCAGGTCCAGAGCAGGGAACCCCTTTCCCAGTTCTAGAGCTGGTACTGGTGGGGACCTAGGATTAGATGTGCACATGGAGGGTCACAGATGAGAGTGAAATTTGGAGGAAAGGGCTGGGAAATGAAACTGAAAATATATCTGGGCTTGAATGAAGATGACGTTGAACTTTAGGCTTCAGACATTGGACCTGTTCCTATGGACAATGGAGTACCTTGGGGGTCTGAGCAGGAGGGTGGCAGGCCTGGAGGCAACTCAGAGTGATCCCAGTGATCCCACATCCAGGAATGCTCCCTCTCTCCTGCCCTGGGTACTTGCAGGAGCAGCTTCCTACATCTGCAGCATCCTTCACTTGGGCTCCTTGAGACAGAGCTTTGCTCTGAGGACAGTCCTGAATCCCCACCCCCACCCAGACTGAGTGGTTTTTGCCTTGGACTCCTGGAGTTTTCTTCATCAGAGTGCACCCCTGTGCAATGTGTCTCATGCCTCCAGCATAGGCTCTTCCCTAAACCAGACCCCCAAAATATTAGTGAAGGGAAGGAGATTACTGCAAGAAATATCAGGGAGGTGGGGTTGAAAGATAGCACTTTGTAGAGTGCATCTTACATACTTACTTCCTCAGGGCCTTGGTTTCAAGTCCCCGGCCCCCGTTAAGAATACATCTAGAATCTGATCGCGTTCACCGCCCTGTCAGCACCAGCCGGGGCCAGCAGCCACTGTTCCTGCTCACTGGATTGTTGAGGCCTCTCCTAATTGCCCCCCTCCCATCTCTATCTCTTTTCAATGAAGCAGCCTGGTAAATGTTAGAGCAACTCAGCTGTCTGTGATGGTTTCCCATCTCACTCAGCGTAAATGCCAAAGGACTGAAAGGTTTGAGAGGGGTGTCCAGCCCGTGGCCCGTGGGCTGCCTGTGGCCCGCCTGTGGCCCAGGATGGCTATGAATGCAGCCTGACACAAAATTGTAAATTTTACTTGAAACCGTTTTTTTTTTTTTGCTCATCAGTTTTCTTTAGTGTTTGTGTATTTAATATGTGACCCAAGACAACTCTTCTTCTTCCAGTATGGCCCAAAGACGCCAAAAGGTTGGACACCTCTGGAAGGAGTTGTATGCACCCAGATTCCCTGAGGACCTTAGGGAAATGCAGATTCTGATCCAGGAGGTCAGGAGCGGGGGAGTGGTGCTGGAGACTGCATTTCTAACAACTCCCAGGTGGGTTCATGCTGCTGGGGAGAGGGCCCCACTGTGAGTGGTGAGGCCCCAGGATGGTGTCCCCTCTCTTGGGCTTCTCCACTACCCTCACCCTCCTTCTAGAGCAGGGGTGTCAAACTCATTTTCACCCGGGGCCACATCAGCCTAGTGGTTGCCTTCAAAGGGCCGAATGTCATTTTAGAACTGTAGAAATGTAACTACTCCTGAACTGTTAAGGAGTTGAAATTCCATTCGGCCCTTTGAAGGCAACTGTGAGGCTGATGTGGCCCCTGGTGAGGATGAATTTGACACCCCTGTTCTAGAGCGACCAAGAGTCCCTGTTTGCCTGGGACTGTCTTGATTTTAAAACTGGAGGTGCCATGCCCTAGGAATCTCCCCAGTGCTGGGCAAACTGGGACAGTCGGTCCCTTTCTCTCCACCTACTTCCCTCAGGCTCACCTCCTGGGGGGTATTCTCACTGCAAAGCCACCTCTCGGGAGGCCCCCTCCCCACCCTGAATTCCCTGCTCTTCTTCCCCATTTGTTTTTCCCTGGGAGTCATCACCCACTGGTGTACGATTGTATGTATTTATCTCATTTGTTGTCTGTTTCTCTCCACTGGAAAGTAAGCTCCGCAGGAACTAGGCTGTTTCTCTCTTTTGTCCCTGATATAACCCTGGAGCTGATGACAGTGCCAGGTGTATAGTTGACAGTCAATAAAAATGATTGAATGGTTAAATGAATGCCTGGCCAAACCAGTGCTTCTCCCACTGGGATGGGAGTCTCCTGCGGAAACTGTGAAACCACAGATTCTGATTAGAGGGTCTGGGGTGGAGGCTGAGATTCTGCACTTCTGAAAGCTTCAGGTGATGGGGATTTGGCCAGTCCCTGGGTGGAGGGATCTAAAAGCTGGTCCTTTTCCTTCTCTTTCACGTGTCCCCTCCACTGTCTTGGAAGGAGGGCAGTCTGGACTTGGAGGTGAGGTGAGGGCCCCTTGGAAGTGGTGGGAGCAGGTGGAACCTTCCAAGTCCCTCTGGTGAGGTGGCCACCCAGCTGGTCCATTCAACTGATTGACCCAATGATGGAAATGGCCCGGACCACAGTCTCCCTGATTTGTGCTGGCTTTCAGAAAGAACTCTTCCCCTCCCACTCCTCTTTACTGTCTCTACAGCTGGCTTGAGCAAGCAAAAGATTTCTCTCCAGAGCTGGTCTCTGTTTGGCTTTGCACCTGCTGCCGGCAGCTGTTGCCCAAGTTCCCGTCAATGGCACAAATGGAGTCTCTAATGGCCGGGCCTAAGCCCCGGTTGGCAGTGGGGCTGGGGTGTGTGGGCTGCGCAGACAGACGGGAATTCTGCCAACTGCTGGATCTAGGCTGCACCGTCAGTCAGACAGACAGCCAGACAGGGGGCCAGGGTAGCCAGGCAGCCAAGCAGACAGCCCACTTAGCATCTTCACCCAAAGAAGCTGTTTTCAGGGACTCGGGGAGAAGTGTAGACAGGCTTTCAGCTCTCTAGGAGCCCATGGATTAGTTGAGGCAGGCAGTCCTGACACAGAAAAGATTCAAAGAAAGAGACAAGACCCGACTAAAAACCTGGGCCTGACTTATGTCTGTGGAACTAGCAGAAAGGGCTGTGAAAATTCTGATAAATGTGACAATTTCTTCATCTAAAGTCTTTAACGGAGCCTTGGCTGGTGTGACTCAGTGGACTGAATGCCAGCCTGTGAACCAAAGCATCACAGGTTCTTTTCCTGGTTAGGGCACCTGCCTGGGTTGCAGGCCAGGTCCCTAATAAGGGGCATGAGAGAGGCAGCCACATGTTGATATTGCTCTCTGTCTCTTCTTCCATTCCACTCTCTAAAAATAAATAAATAAATAAATAAATAAATAAAATCTTTAAAAAAAGACTTTAATGGAGTGTTTTAAATTTAAAACTGAGGTGCTCTCTGTGATAATGCATGTGCTTATTAGAAACTTGTGACATATAAAAGCATTTTACAGAAGCAAAATAAAATCATAGGTGGTACTGACTTGCTATTAGGTAAAGTTACTAAGAACTCTTAAGGTTTATATTTACTTGCACTGATAATTTTTGGAATTTCTAGCTTTTAAAGACAGCAGTGTGCTCAAAAACTTTCCCCAAAGTTAGTAATGTTGATGCTGACACAGGTGCTGGTGATAGCAATAATTACTGAGAACATTCTGTGTGCCAGGCATGTGATCTCACCACTTCCTCCTGACGCTCCATGAGGTCATGGTGGTCACTGACCATGAAGCCACTGGGTTTTATTTGCCTTTCATCTGGTCACTGTGTGCTGATTCCTCTGAGGGGCCCATCCTCCTCAACTCTCATTCTTGTGCTTCTGTAGGTGACTCAACCCCAGTGCAGATATGTAGCATGTGACTCAGACCTGGCCAATCAGAGCATTTCCCTGGCCCTGGTGGTTGGTTCAGGGATGGTCATATGACCCAAGGAGAACCAATGATGCTTGGGAACAAGATCTTTTCCCTCAGGAATGCACAACTAAGGAGAAGTGAGATCAAGTTTCTGCCTCCAGCTTGTGACCACAAGAGGAGAGCCTCTGTGAGAGCCGTGGTAGGTGGTGCCTCCCCAAGGCAGAGAGCAGAGCTGAGCCTTTAGATGGTCACCCGGGCCTGGTGACATTTGGCTGGTTTTTGCTTGAACAAGTTCGAGCTGTTTGTATGTTACTTGCAACTCAAAGTGTCTTAGCTAATACAAAGGCAAGTGTCACTCATATTGCCCCCTTGCGGACAGGAGGCTCTATGTATTAAGCAGGGGATGATGACAGTTTGAACTGGCGTCTACAGGATGCCGCTTCAGGTGTAGGGCTGAGCGGGGGCAGAAGGCTGTACAGTGATGCAGCTGCTGATGACATGGCTCGGTGGATGGCGGCCCTGCCCTGAGAGAGCCTACAGCAGAGTTACTCCTTGTCTGGCCCCTTCTCATCTGGGTGGTGAGGAGTAGGTGAGTGGATTCCTCTTGGCATTAGGTCCTAGAATGGTGTCCTAGCATTCAGACTCCATGTATGCTATTGGGAGAATATTGTCTGTGGCAGGGGCCAGCATTTCCAGAGAAATTCCGAAGGATGGTCCCAGAAGACTGCCTGTGATGAGTCAAAGCATCCTAGACCCTGCTTGGGGTGAGCAAGAGTCCAGGGGGAGCCGACCTGACCAGACAGAAGTGCCATTGCAGTTGGCCAGGCTGTTGAAGAGCTTCAATGTGCAGACTGAAGTGATGGAAATTCATCTTCTCTTGTTTTTTTCAGTCTTTGCCTGTAAAGCAGATTTCTGCGGTGTCAGAAACTCCTCTCGCTTCAGCCTTTGTTAAGGAAACAAACTGCTGGAGTTGAACGTTCCGTTTCATCCAGAGTGCTTTAGAGTCCCCAGATCCTGGGGCCGCTTTCATGTCCCAGGCTATTGGAAATCGAGCTGCTCCGGCCAGGGAAGTTTCCATTTCAAATTGTGCTTCAGTTTACAGGTTTTATTCACAAGGCACAACAGAGTTCCCATTGAGGGCAGAGGGACCAGACAGCCAGCTCCCATATCACAGCAATAATATACTCCCATTGCAATATGCCCTAACGATCCTCGGGTTGAAAATGCAGCTAGGATGTGGCCGAGCCCAGGGCACCCTGGTAGTGAGGGCAGAGGGGTATTCCACCCCGGGTCTGTGGACACTTAGCACTGTCTGCACTCTAACCTGATGCCATCCCTAACCCTGTAGCCAGAAGATTGTAGACGCTGGATGGGGAACGGAGGACTGACGTCCCAGGTGAGATGGAGCGGACATTGCAGGAGCTCATCACACTACTCTGAACAGTGTGAAATTGGAAACTGATGCATTGTTTATTTCTGAAATTTTCCACTTAATACTTTCAGACTGTGGTTGGCTGGGTAACTAAAACTGGGAGTGGATAAGGGGGGAATACTGCACATACAATGGAATTCATTCATCCTCTAAAAAAGAGAAATTCTGACACATGCTAGAATACAGATGAACCTTGAAAACATTATGCTAAGTGAAACAATCAGGCTTAAAAAGACAAATAGTGTATGAGTCCACATATGTGAAATACCTAGAGTCGTGGAATACATACAGACAGAAAGCGGAATAGTAGCTACCAGGGCTTGGGGGAGGGGGAGTTATCATTTAATGGATACAGAGTTTTGATGTGGGATGAGGAAAACATCTGGGAATAGTGATGATGGTTGCACAGCAGTGTGAATATAGTTAATGCAAATGAATTGTACACTTGAAAATGGTTATAACAGTAAATTTTTGTTATGTGTATTAACCACAAAACTTTTTAAAATAAAAATATATGCCTTAGTGCACACTACATTACACTTTCTGTTCAGGGGAAGTTCCCCTAACTGGTAGCTGTGGGCTCCCCCCAAGGCAAGACCATCTTGTCTTGTTTTTCTCTTTGTGTCCTGTGGCTTTTAGTCACACCCCCCAAATTTGCCATGTGCTGAAGTGGAGCCTGGACCTCTTCCTTGCATTTAGCTTCCACGGCTAAGGGGACCAGCTTCATAGTTGGAGTATAAATAATGCCTCGTCCATTAATGGCCCAAGGAGCAGGGTTTAGGCCCCCACATACTCAGACTCCCCAGGAGCCTTGTCTCCTATCTCTCATGCCCATTTTTCCCAACTTTACAAGGGGCCAATCCAGCCTGTTCCCAGAGATGGAATTAAGAGGTGGCTGCCTGAGGCCAGAAGATGCATTAAGGCTTCATGGGTCTAGAAGCTACAGCCCCAATGGGACTCTTGCCAAGTCAGAGGCAGCTGAAGCCTGGAGTAGGGGCTCAAGATGCTGCCCTGCTAACTGCAGTGGCTGGCACTTGAGTGTGGCAACTCTGGTCAAGTCCATAGTGTGGAGATTCTCAGAGGGTCAGCACAAGCAATCCTGTGTTCTCATTAATTAATGCCCCACTTACCCCAGGAAGTTAATTCTAAGTGCAGATCAGTGAAGAAACTGTTGGTTGCAAGTTCAAACCAAATTCATTTGAGGAAGAGGAAAAAAAGAATTTATGGGTCAAGGGCTTGGCTTCTGCATGGTGGAACCAGGGGTTATTTGAGATGATCGAGACTTGGTCTTTCTCTTCTTCTTGGCTTGTGTAGTCTCTAATTGGCTTTATTCTTCACATAGGTGCATTCCACAGAAAGCCAAGATGGCGACTGGCAGTTTCAGACCATATTCTCTCAATTTAGCCGTAGCATTTAAGAGAGGTTATCCTCCTTATTAGCTCTGGAAGAAAAGTCCCAGGGAAAGCCTCTAATTGGTCACACTAGGATCATTTGCGCCTCCCTGAATTAATTGCTGTAGTCCCTTTTAGAAGGGTATTCTGACTGGCTTGGCCCAGGGCCCATTACCTAGGGAAGGTAGAATTGCATGATTGACAGGTCTACCTGGACCACCAGGCATGGGGATTAGCATGTCACGGGAAGATCGGAAGCATTATCAGAGGAGGATGGTAAGAAAGTCCAATGAGCCCCCAAAGACTTTGGGAACAAGAATCCAGAACCTGCCCCAGGTGGGCAAGCTCCCAGTGGGCTCTCCTGCAGACTCATTCCCAAATCTTCCCCAGAGGAAGGTGTGAGCCCCCTCAGAAGAACTGGCTCAGGTTCTGGGGTCCACAGACACCCTGACCCAGAGCCCTCGGTTCCCTTAGAACCACTTTGCTTTTTGTTCCAGCACAGAAGACATCCTCCCTAACCTGGACCCATCTCTGTCTCAACGCGGAGAGCCATGTTTCAGAGGAAAAGTCCGCCTGGCCAGACCTGCAGTTTGGGTATAGCCCTGGATGCGTTGAAGATGCTCCAAGAGGACTTGTCTCACCTGATCACCCTCCTGGTCATGTTCCCTCCCCATCTCCATGCCCTTCTGCATGGTAGATTTCTAGAAGAGTCAAGCATGGGGAGAGGATGTGTGGTCCCAAGTGGCATGCCTTAGGCAAATGAATGTGTGAATGAAGCGTGAATGAGTGAGTGAGTGTGTGGGTTGACTGACAGACTGTGTTAAACTTCAGAAGGAGATGAAAAAATGAGACACTCTATTCCCAACAGGGATTGGCAAAAGGCGTCTCTGGCTAGCTCAAGTCTGAGAGCTATCATATCCCAATCAATTTTCAGACTTAGAACAGAAATGCCCATCCCTCTCCCTCTGGTTCTCTCCGTCTCCTCTCCCAAAAGAACGCATTTGGCAGGGACAGATGGCCTTGTGTCAGCGTCCCCGTGTGATATTGATGTGAACAGCGAGAAAAGGAGACGTGTCTCGTAGATGTAAAAATAGATGTGCATTAGGAATGCATGAAGTCAGACCCCTCCTCTGGCCACGCAGGCGTGCTATTCTAAACCCAGTGCTCACGGGTTTGGTATCCAGCCACCCGGCAAGGCAGAGCAGTGGTCTGGAACTTGACATTTAAAGGGTTTGAAAGAAATAGAAAGAGGCATGCAGACTTCTTTTTTAAGTCAGTCTGGCTATTTCTGAATGGGACATGCCAAGAAAATGGGAGATCGAATTCACAGCATTTTTGAACCATAGCGTCTGGAGACGGAGGGGCTGGAGGAGCTGTCCTGTCTGGTCTCCCTCTCCACGCAGGGATTCTTTTCATGAAGGCTCTGATGATGGTCTAGTTTCCGCTTGAATAACTTGATTGACAGGGCACTGTCTACCTTGAGAGGCAGTGTTTCATTGCTGGGAAGCTACTGCAAAGAGCTTTTAATAAAATATTGAGTTGACATCTGTCTCTCTGTAATGCCTCTCCACTGACTTGGGGTTCAGGCTGTTCTATAGTTTTGAAATATAAATCCACTGGTATTTCCTGAGTCCCCATTATCTGCTCAGCCCTGCATAAGGAGCTGTGGAGGCTTAAAGAGAAGACAGTTTCCAAAAGCAACCCCGGCATACAATCCGGGGAGATAATGAACACGTGTGGAATAATGAGATAGTTCATGGCGACAGGATGTTATTAAATCCGACACTGTGTGGTACTCCCTGTTTCCTTCCCAGTCAAAATCAGTGACAACTTTTGCCACCTCCCATGTTCGTTAGTGACACCTACATTTTAGCAGTGTCTGTGGTTTGGGAACATGGAATGACCTTGGCTTATTCTTACTTGCCCCCTCCCCATCCGGTCCCTCTCGGAGTCCTGCAGTGGTTGCACACGAGCGAGCGCCTCCCTTCCTGCATCTCCCGTCTGCTCACACTATTGTCACCATCTTCAGCTTGGGGTTTCAGAGTCCCTCGTAGTGTGGCCCACATCACTCCCCGCTGACTTTGCCTCTGCTCACAGCTCCTCCACGAGCCCAGCTCTGGCCGCATGGCGGTACCCACCATTTGACTCAGATACTTTCTGCCAACCTCCCTTTCTGCCTTTCTTCCCGCCATTTCTCCCTTCTCTCTTTCTTTTTGTTTGAATCCCAGCGCTTCTTTGAGGTCTGGTGGAAACTTGCCTTCTGTGTGGTCCCTGCGTCTGAGAATAAACAAATCATGTATTTCCCGACAATTGTACTTTTCTTTAGCGAAACTGCCAACTAACCCTTGAGCCTTTTCTTGGTGTTTAAGGCTCATGGCCCCATGTGATGAAAAAAAAAGGGGGGGGGGCTTGGACTCATTAAACCTGACTTTGAATTGTGACACTGCTGCTTACTAGCAGCGCTCTCAAGCAAGTCATGACTCACGTTGGCCCATGGTTTCCACTGGGGAAGCAAGTCTGCCCACCTCGGTGGGCTGCTGAGTAAGTGAGATGGTGAGCGTGGCTGCTGAGGGAGTAGGATCACGAATGTGGTCCGTCCACCAAATCAAATGCCTTACAGCATTGGTCATGACACGGTCATGTCTTCTTTGAGAGAGGAGGAAGCTGGGCTTGGACTTTTTTTTATATCCTTAGAATTTAGAATTTATCAGTGAGTATTTAGAATATTATATCCTTAGAATCCTTAGAATTTATCCTTAGAATTTATATCAGTGAGTATTTATTGGGCATATGCTATTTGTCCAGTGCTGTGCTAGACAAACCTAGGGGGTTAAAAGCGAAGGCACGGGTTCCAGCCAATGAGCTCATACTCTGGGGAGATAATGAACACATGTGGAGTAACGAGCCTGTAGGATTGGACAAGGTGTAATTAAATTTGTTGTTGTATGAGCCTGCCTGAAAACGGAGTAGGGGTTCTGAGAAGGGGGCTGGGAGGGCTAGAATGCCTGAAGAAGGCTTCCTGGAAGAGGCAGCCTGAAGCCAGAGCTTGAAGGGTGGGTAGCTCCTGGGCAGGTGAAGAGGAAGCAGGAGGGTTTTCTCTAGGCAGAGCTGGATGAAGGAGGGACTCCCCTTTAGTTAGGAACTGTGCTGGGTGCTCATTTGCATCTCGCCACAACTGGGGGGCTTCTCTGCAGATAGTTCCTCATTTGCAGACAAGAAACTGAAGCTGGGGGCACTATTTGGTTAGGGGGGAAGGAGCAGGGTGCTTGCAGGAGCTAACTGCATTTGACACAGTGAGAAGGGTTACTTTTTGGATGTAGCATTCTCTGGTTTGACCTCCTCCAGCTTCCCAGAGAGGAGGATTCAGGAACTGTGTCTCCCCCTGGATGTATACCAGGCATGAGCCAGCAGTGGGGGCTCCAGAGCTTCTCTGGAGAAGGGGCTTAGGGGTGGTGCTGGTCTGGGTGGCACAGCCGGCGTGTTGCACTCCCAGGTGGGTTAGATATGAATTCGGCGAGGGACTGATAGAGGTGATGCAGGGGCCACACCCCACAGGCTGTTTCTTGGTGAGATCTCTGTTTCTACAATCTCTTGGGCTTACCGTTATCAGCTCCATCCATTTTACTGGTCGAGTAAATGCACGTACCTGCTGTTATTGCCAGAGTGCCATCATTTTCCCAGTTCCTGGTGAACTTAAAGATATCCTATCAGGAGTTCTTTTCAGAAAGCTCCTGTCTGCTGTCTAATCTTTATAGTCAGCACCTCAAGCAACCTTGACCCACATCCTGTTAAGGGAATGGGGTACTGACAGCTTCTCAGCTCATAGATAGCAAAGCCTGGGGTAAGTGCACAGTCTCCTTTGTTCTTTTATTTACCCAGCCTTGAGCAAACAAGTTGCAATGAACTACATGGATTTGAATATTGAAAATGCAAAGAGAAAGTGTCTGGAAGAACAATAAAGGAGTTACAACCCAGGTTGTGCAGGAGAAGATTACATTGTCTAATTCCACCCAAAGGCACTGTGGTTCCCCAAATAAGAAATGGTTATCGGAGGCTTGGGGCAGAGAGTCCGGATACCTGGGTTTCACTCTTAAATTAACCCTATTTGACTGGATGCTGACTCAGAATGTGTAGGCAGGACATATGCATGCATTTTAGCTAAGCTCCATGAATGGTACAAGACAATGCCAGGTGTCAGAAGCTCCAGCCTCACTGGGGACAAAATCAGGTAAGAACAAAGCAACGGGAGAATGATAAAGGCCCAAACTAAAAGACAATGGCTCCTTAAGTTCAGATATCTCTTCCAGGAAGCCTCTGTCCTTCCTCTGGTAAACAATTGCTTCTTCCCTCTTCCTCTGCAGTCCAGACACTTGGCTGACACTTCTGTAGTTGCACAGAATTAGGATTCTACTTTTGTACAATAAATTCCTTACACGTGTTTCTCTTATTAATCTAGGGGTCAGCACACTATAAACCATGTAGTTTTTACAAAAAGCGGTTTATTGCAACATGGTTATACTTTTATTTGAACATTGTGTTTGGCTGCTTTTGCTCTAGAAGGGCTGAGTTCATTCTTGCAATATACATGGTCTGCAAATCCAAAGTATTTACTATCTGGTCTTTTACAGAAAAAAGGGTGCCAACTCCTCGTTAGACAATAGGCTGGTGGAGGGCAGGGACGGGCTTTTACTCGTATCTCCACCTCTAGGCACACTGCTTTGCACATTAATGTTTAATTAAAGGAAGCAGTGTCGAAACAGGCGAGAGTGAAGAGCATGGGTGGGGGGCGGGGGACAGTTCAATTACTTAAGAGCAAGAACTGTTTTCAAGGGCTTTAACAGCCTTTATTTACATATTCAGAGTTGGTAGCTTACTGCACAACAGTATTGCCCTAACTTCAAGCTGCCCCTGAGGTCTTATTAGATCCCACCTTATTAACCTAGTTCAAGGAAACCTGCTGTTTCTTGACAACAAAAAAGTTCAATTTCTATAGTCCAGACTCATTCTCTTCCCACCACCCCGATCTCCCTTTAGTCTGCATTAGACACCAGCTAGACAGCTCCTTGGAATGGGAAATGACTGTGAACATATCTAACAGAGCGTTTCTCAAACTGGAGGCTGATGAATGCAGCGCCGCTTGTCCATTATGCACTGAAGACCTAGTACCCAGAGCCTCCAAGCTTCCCCGGGGCTAAGAAAATGACTGTGGCATGGAAAGTTTTTTTAAATGTTACTTCCAAAATTAACATTCTTTGCAAAGAGAAAGCAAAACCAATATGAGAGACTGTTTAATTAAAAGTCTGTTCAGCAAATGACATTATGCCACTGTTGTTCCGACTCCTGGAGTTACTTACAAATTATATTAAATAGGGGAGGCGTGTTTGGCATGGTGCAGGGGTGGGGCCTCCAGAGGTGGAAATGAGTGCAGGGGAGGATGCAGATTTTGTGGGGTCCAAGGTTCATGCCATTTTAGGGACTCTCTTTAGGAATTCAAATACAGTAATATCTCGCTTTTGCAAACATTACATGAACACATGACTGGGTTTTGTTAGGGCATTTCCAGAGCCTTGGAATGACCTAGGCAGGTTGGGGGGGGGCACTGAACGCCCTCAAAAAAATCCTTTCCTCAAAAAAAAAAAAAGAGAGAGAGAGAGAGAGAGAGAGAGAGAGAGAGAGAGAGAGAGAGAGAGAGAGGTTCCGCAGCTCAGAAATCAATGCACAAACACCCTCCTGAGCGGGTGGGTTGTTAGAACAGCAGTGGAGTGAACCGGAAAAGTGAGGTTAGCCAGGCTCCGAGAGTCACCATTCCCAGGAACTCTTGAAAGGTTCTTCTGAGAAGTCCTGAGGTTCAGAACGTTAATTTTACTTAACCCAGAGTTTCCAAACCTGGTTTTTACCGTAGAGACTCTCTCGGCAAGCATTTTCATTTTGAACAACTGAGAAGCGGTCTGGGAAAGGCTGCTTTTGTCCTCAGGGTCCGCACTCCATCCCCTCCCTGGTCCCGCCCCCGCCCCGCCCCCAGTTGCAGACGGGAGGTTAGAAAGGTGCTTTTCTGGTAGAGCCTGGTCGTGAGGAGAAGGGTCAGCTTAGAGAAAGGGTCAGACCTACTCAAAAGGATCTGTAACGTAATAAAAATCCTTTCCTTCAAAAAGAAAAGCAAAGAAGAGATTCTGCAGCTCAGACTTGCCTTGCTCAGAATTTTAAAAAAGTGGGGCGCTGTGACTCTAACGGGGGGGGAGGCGGAGAGGCTTGGCCAGTGTCTTGTGGATTCCTGTGTCTCACCATCAGCGTCATTTTTTTTTTCTTTAAGAGTTTCGTGGAAGGCCGGTGACAAAACTTGCAGGCTCCGTGCAAAACGAAAGTGCTGGGGGCCCCTGTTCACAAGAGAGTGACAGACAGCAGAGCGTTAAACCACGTGGGTGAGGGGCCCTGAGTAACAGCGCAGGTCGCACAACTTTGAGGGTAGTCCGGCTTTGGAGATTTGTTTACTTATTTCAAAGTTCAACGTTTTGAACACATTTAAAGTCTGTATGGAAGGTCTTGTGTTTTAAGAGAGGACAGTGATTTTAGAGTAATGGCCAAACAGGGGCACTGGCAAGTGAAGATGCATTTTTTTCCAGGGCTGATCATTAATCGAGCATGCTCGGCATCACTCAGCCTTTTCAATGATTCATCCGTGAGGCTGCTGCGGCTGCGCAGTTCACATTATCGTAATTAGCCGGCGCTTCTCAAGTCAAAAGCCTGCTCCAACCTGGGTGATTTCAAAGACGGTGCTGGTGACTATGGTTCCGGCAGATGGACCCGGCGTAGACTACCCTCCCTCTTTTCCTGGCTTGTAATAATTAACCCCTTCTTTCAGGGGACTCAGTCTAATTGTCTTTCCTGTAAACAGTTGGTAATTATGAGGAAAGCCATAGAACAAGAAACTAGGAATTCAGGAAGGAACTTCTTTTTCCAGGCCCTGGGTTTTCAGAGGCGGCAGGAACGTGCTAAGCGCCACAAAGTAACAACAGCGGAATCAGGGCTGAACCTTTCACGACCTCCAGGCGTAGGCTTTCAAAGGGGACGGCCTCTCTGCTGGTTTGGCAAGGAAGATATTTATGAGGGCTTTGTCAGCTCCTGCACAGCCCCCGCCTCCAAAAAAAAAAAAAAAAAAAAAAAAATCATGAGCCTATAATGCACTCTGGGCCAAAGAGCTCAAAAACCCCTTTCCAAGTGCAAGCTCGCAGGACCTTTGCTTCCCAGGCTTCCACCTGCGCGGCACCTGGTCCGGTGGCGGTGGCACCCACTCTGGCCCGCAAACAGAAGCTCCTCCAAGTCTGCAGAGTGGCCGGCCTCTTCTCTTCAAAGAAAGGAGTACTTAGCCCGGCAGCAGTGAGAGTAACCTCTAGAACCAGAGGAGGATCGGGGAAGGAGGGTGGTGTGCATGTGCCTTATTTTCTTACCTCCAGGCCAATGAAGACGTGTGTTCTTGACCCTTGGAAACAGCAGTGGTTGTATTTAACAACTTATCCCTTTTTACTTTCAACATCTCTGCCTCCTGGCAGTGAGCGGCGGTAGCACTGTCCGCAGAGCTGAAGGAACAGGAGGGAGCGATGGTAAGCACAGTCCTACAGGGACCTCTGCTTGTGCTCTGTGGGGCCGTGGAGGGGGTGGGGGTGGGGCTGAGACCTGGGGGGTGGGACCACCACCTTGGCTAAGAGCCCTCTCCTTTAGGGAGGAAGGGGGAATATTCCGTGTGTATCCAGAGATTATGCCATGTGGATTGGGGGAATCGAGTCATCTCTACTTAACCTATGCTGTAGGTTACCCGGTGTTTGCGTGTCCTTGTGTTTACTCTCTTGTTCCCAAAGCAAATGGTTTTGAGACAACCTTTGCTGAGATACACATTTCATTGAGGAGGGCAGGTTAATCATTAGGCTGAGAGCAAGAGTGTCAACACAGGTACAGATTACTTACTTGTTTCTAATTGCAGTAGAGAAACCCTCATTAATTAGTAACTTTCTGGTGATGGGAGATGAATCAGATCACCTGCCAGGCTAGCTTTAGTTTCTTCCTGATAACCTGTCAGTGGTTTTGGCCTTAGAAGATTTTCCTTGTTGTCATAACTGACCTCTATGACCATGGGAAAGTGCCTCCCTTTCTTGAGGCTTCTGCTGTCCCACCGGTATGTAAGCAGAGGACACTTTGTCTCCACAGCCTCTCTCTGCCTGGAGCCAAGGGCACAGGAGCAGAACTCTGGAGTGGTCTGTCTGCAGGGGAAACAGTCCGAGAAGCTCTCACAGACTGTGTTGTCAGGGACTTGGTGAATTTCTCCACTTGCGTGGGGTGCCGTCCCTGGAATGACCCCAGTCTGATGGGAGGTTTTCTCGCTGGGAACAGGGGCGTCCCCCAAGAGTCACAGATTGGCGCTGACAACTTGTTCTCTCATTGGGGTCTGTCCTGCCTCTGTCACAGAAATAATGATAAAAGTCCCCACTATTTCCTGAGGGGTTACTATGGGTGAGGGGATGCACTGAGGGGCCAAGATACAGTAGCCCATTTAATCCTTAAAATAATCCCCTCAGAATTGTGTTATTATTTCCATTTTATAGGGAGGAGTGTTGAAATTCAGAGAAGTAAGGTAACTTGCCCAAGGACGTACAGCTAGCAAGTGGCAGAGCTGGGATTCAGCCCCAGGCACTGGACTCTGAAGCCCACACTGTTAACCACTCTGCCTATATCCTTCAGTTAAATGCCTGTTTAAAGATCCAATGAAATTAGGAATGCCCTCTTCTCTGAGACACAGCCTTTTTTGATTCTTCTTATCACCATGAGGCCAGATGTGAAAAGTCGGAGACAGCCAAAATGGTTTATAAGCTCCCTCTACTCTTATAAAATGCACTGCCAAGTAATACTCTGGGGTTACCCACACTGCCCAGAGCCTCCATTGAAAATAGGTGTCAGTCTTCCAAATGGGCCAGGACCCAGCATGTGTTTGCCTACTCATTGTTTCGGGTGCATGGCTGAGGCATGCCTAGCCTCTGCCAGCACAGCCCAGGGGAGCGGGCCAGGCTGGAGAAGGGGCTGGAGGGCAAGGGAGCAGATCTTATTCTTTCTGTGGCTGTTCTCAGGCAGAAATGGTGGGCCAATAGTGAGTGACATCTGCTCACAACCTTCTAACTTCATTTGGGACACTGAGGAGCATGTATTTAGTTTCCACTCTGTTCTTTTACAGAAACATTAAAAGGCAAGAAAACATGGATTTTAGACTTTTGAAGCAATTTGCAAACATCACATAGTCCCTTCTCCCGTCCAGCTTCTGGGAAGGGATACCCAGATCCCAACAGTCACTTGCTTAGAACCATAGATGATGCCCACAGCCATGGCCCATTCCACTGCCACATGGTGACGTCAGAGGGTCTAGGGCTCTGGGGGGCCATTCCCCAGGGTCTCCCAGCAAATAGTCCACCTCCTTACACCAGGGCAGTGTTTTTGGCTATGGAGTGTACTCTCACCCACCCCTGACTTAGCATGAGCCTTCCGCAGGGTCTGCTTCCTCCCAGGAAGATGCAGAAGCCCAGGCCCAGGGAGGTGATGAAGAAGGCCCAGCCAGGTGGAGGCAGCAGCTGCAGCAAAACCAGGTGTCATGGTGTTGATTCCGGGATTCCTTCCACCGACCAGCTCTCACGCACGGACAGCTCAGGGGTCAGAGAAAGCATCTTCTGGATTCTCTTCTCTCTTGCAGCTTTCTGTCTAACGTTCAGATTCGCCTCTTCCTAGCTTGGAACTTTCACCTAGAAAGTTTCAATGCAAAGCTGCTACCTCTAACAAGAAGTCCCAGTTGGGCTTTTGAAGAATGAAATCGGTCCCAAGCCCTGATCTTTCTGAAAAGTTGTTATTAAATTCTGTGCGTGGTGCTGACCTGGATTTAAAGATTTGCAAGAAGACAAATTCCAAACAGATGCCCATTAGGGCCCTGACAGCGCAGCTTAAAGATAACATTTACATTCTGCCTGGGTTTGTATCTCTCTGTTCCCTGCTCAGCCCCTCTCCTGCTGCCAGTGGGATCAATACCTCGGTTAAGGTTACGTGGAGGTGGCCACATTCTTTTAAGCTGTTTACTCAGCGCTTGGTTTGCTCTGCTAACACGCCAGGCACTTCTTCCAACAGGCCTGTTTGCCCAGTATTAGGGCTGTTTGCCGAAACACCTACACCAATCCGAGGGGGCTCAGCTTTCCAAACAGTTGGTCCCCACATCTGTCAATCAATAACACCAATCGGGTCCCTGATAGGGACAGCAAGTGTGGCCAAGTCCAATATTTGCCCAAACGTGGCCCCCTCCCCCTACACCTGGCTCTCCCGGAGCCTGACGAGGCAGACATTTGCCAGGCGCACAGGCTGCCGGGAAGAGACAATGCTGCAAACGGGGAGCTGATTCCAAGAAAGAAGGGCACAGAGCAAACATGATCGCTCCTTCATGAGAGGTAATTTAGTGAAATACACAGTGATTACCTGCTTATCCAGGCCTGGTGTAATTAAAAATGGCAGGCTCAGGGCTGCGGTTTCCCCAGGGCTGGCAAAGGAACCTGGGCTTTATCTTGTGAGGCTGGAGGTTGGATCGAGGGGTTGGCTTGTAGTCCTGGGAGATCAGAGGGACATTAGGATATTTTCAAGCCCAGGAAATCAATTCCCGAGAAAGACAAGACATGACAGCAAGAGAGAATCTCTCCTAAAAGGAGGGAGGCATTTAATGGGTACAGGCTTTTCGTGTTTCAGGACTTTAGATAGAGGTGTTGGTTCACAGCATTGCAAATGCACTAAATGCCACTGAATTGTTTGCTTTGAAATGGTTAATTTTCACCTCGGTTGGAAAAAAAAAGGGTGAATCTCAATGAGCCCAGTACGTTTACATTTGAGAGGCTTTAATGCCTAACTCAGGCTTTGGCTCAGAGTAAATGCTTAATAAATGTTTATTGAAAGAACAACCTAACATTTGCACAGTCAACAAAGCTCTTTGTTACACATTAGCTCATTTCATCCTTAAAGAGCCTTAGGAGGTGGGCAGGAGGAAGCACTCTTCCCTTGAAAAGGGGAAACTGAGGTTTAGAGAAGAGTGTGGCTTGCACACTATCACACATAGTGGCAGTGCCGGGATTTGAACCCAAAAGTCTCTAGCTCCAAAATCTGTGCCTGTGAAAGAACGACACTAGTATTTTTGTCCTCCTCATGCCTTCCAGGACAGGAAAGAAATAGGGTCTTATAAATACCCCTCCCCCACTTCTTTTAGAGTATTTATCACTAAAAATACATTAAAACTGGCAAAACTACCCATTCTCCCCCACAGTTCCTAGCACAGTGCTTAATAAATATTTGCTGATTCATTCAGCTGCAGAGACCAACCTCTGGTTGCTGTGGCGACTGTCTAGAGCAAAGCTCAGGCTGGTTAGGGCATTGATGAAGCCAAGGACTCCGGGTCTAAGTGTTTAGGAAGAGGAGCTGGGTCTGTGGTGGTGACTCCCAGAAGCCTTTGCTGGGGACAAGGTATCCTCTACGCACCAGTAGTATGGGAGCCTGATGGGAGTATGGGACAGTGGCCACACCATCTTGCCACTGTCACTTGTCAGTCTAGGTGGTGGTGATGTGGCTGGCCTCTTGTTCAAAAATTACTAAGAATTGTAAGGAGGCAGAACATTAACCCAGCACACATCCCTCTGAAGACAGGGCCTGACAGGAGGCTTGCTGTGCAGCCGCCCTGGGCCAGCATTGCCTGGCCTCCTGATGGGCAGCTCTGTGGGATCTGTGTGTAGAGCCAGGAAACTGTGGGGGCAGGAGGAATAGAAAGTTATCTCCTCCCCAGGATATCCTCCACTCCTCTGAGGGAAGCTCCGCTTCGCCAATTCCCTCACTCCATGCGGGTGGACGGAGCTGGCTCCAGACCAGCCTGGGTTTCCATCTTGGTTCTGCCACCAAGAAGCTGTTGGCATGAGATGGGGGTACTTAACTCCTGGGACCCTCAATTCCCCAGTTATAAAATGGTGCCAATACTTTCCCCATTAGGTCATTGAGGGGTTGAAGGAGAGCATGCAAAGGGACTGGCACATTGCCAGATATACAATGTCCCCCTTCCCAGATCCCAGCACCTCTCACACCAGACAAAGGACATGAGTTGGTTTACAAGGATCTATAAGAGAGGAAAAACACAACTGGCTTGAAGATTGAGATGCTTTCAGGGGCTAAGCAGAGAGTAGATATGAAGGAGACAGGTTGCAGAGCAGCTCTTTGGGAGTAGTGGGGACTGTGGTAAACAGGGGGCGGGGGGGGCAGGTTTGTGCCCTACCTGAAGCCACCTAAATCAAAAGAAAAAATTTAAACACATGTTAATTAAGCTGGGGGAGGCCATTTTGAAACCATTGGAAGAATACGATGAAAGCTGGGACAGGGAAGGTATATGTGAGGTTGACAACAAGGGGAGAAATCGAAATGCCCTACGGTCCTGCAAGGTGAGCTGTAAATTTGTCTCTGAACTTCTTGGTGTCAAACCAACAAAGGCAACATGATCAGTCACATGCCTCTTATTATCTATGAGGGAAAACACAGAGCACTTCCCATTTCCTGTTAGCCAGCGCTAAAAGATACCTTTGGGGCATCAGAGTATCTTGACCTGTGTACTGAAGGCGGGGCAACAGGCAGAGTCCTCTAGTGCTGGCAATAAGCAGGTGCAAATAAGTTTAAAAATATATATAAAATTGACTGAAATTATATCTGCTTTTATTGCCATTGTACACTGACCATTGTAAACAAGGTCAGTGATAAAATACTTCTCCATGAGCAATCTTCCTTTGGTTTAAAGTACTATGTAAACAATTGTTGTGGTTTTATAGAGATAATAAGTCTGAGTGTAAGTAAATAAGCTTCACACAAGGACAGTTTTGTTATTTATTCTTTAATAAATGCATCGTACATGGGAGTTAATTTAAAGAGGTGGCTCCCAAAACGTGGACCCTCCATGCTCATTTAAAAGTTATTTTGTCGGACGACAGAATTGTTTGTGCCTCCAAGCCCTGGGGCGGCATGTCAGGAGCAGATTCGAAGTGAACAGTGCGCAGTGATCACAAAGACGAAAAGCTGCCGCTCGAGTTCTTTCAGTCATTCTAGGTAACCGCTGGAGTTTGTTTTTGTTTATAATTTTAAATGGTAAAGTTGTGTGAACTGTCAAGAGTCTTATTTTTTTAGTAAGTGCATAGTTTAATTTATGCTTGACTTATTTTACTAAATTTTTAATGTTTTTAAAATTCAAACTTTTTTAGTTCTTTTAAAGTGACAGAACAAATTCCAGAAAACAGATCTATCAAAAAAATTATACCTTCTATTGACATTTTAGGTTTGCTAAAATTCTTTTATTAGTTAATGGATAATTGTTTACATAAATTATTATTATATCAGACTGTAACCAGAGGATCAAAGTTAAAACTGATAGGAATGTGTGTAAATTGTGGTGTCTTTTTGTCCTGTGGGAAGCTGGAGTAACTCACCATGTCTTGCAGTTTTGCGAAACCGGCAACTGGTCCGTAATTATTCTGAAGTTCTGAAAAATTTCTGGTGGGATGCCTGTACCAATATGAAATCACGTGAATTCAGTGGAGTTCAAACAAAGAGAAATAAAAAGACAAAAAGAAGAGGCAATTGAAGAAGCAACAGCTGGATGCATTTAAAATATGTAACGCTTTCAAAATCATGTGTAGTTAATGAAAATCCTGAAGAAATGCCAACTGGCATATCTAGTGCATCCATATTATTGTTATTCATTACATTTCATGATTTTTACCAAAAATAATTTTGTTGTACGAAAGAGGAATGAGTTAAAAAAAATGACCTGCCTGGTTTCAAGGACTCTAGTTATTCCGCTGATTTGCCACGCAGGTTGGGCCACGTGGGCTGGGCACGCTGGCTGGGGTCTCATTCAAGAGTCAAAGTACTACAAAGTCAGATGCCGTCAAATCTCCTTCCCTGACTGGCTCCTGCTCCCGTGAGAAGGGGCCTCTATTTGGGTTCTTAGGTTGCAAGTAGCAGACATGCAGTCAGGCTGGCTCAAGTCAGTGGGGTTCAGCTGTTCACCATCCTGTCCACAGCCTTGTCTCATCCTTTTCCGTGGCACCAGGCTGGCAGGGAGACCCAGGAAATGTCACAGCAGCCCTTCCGTCTGCTTCTAGACAGCTGTTTTTAGAGTGGGGTCATATAAAAGAGGAAAATAGGTGCAAAGTTTCTCCAAAGGCCCTCTGGGAAATGCTTATTAATTCCATCAACACAGGCAACAAGCATGTATTAAGTGGCTTCTTTAGGGCCAGGCCTTGTGCAAGCAACTATGGGTAGGGAACCCAGACAGAACACAGTGCCTGCCCTCACTGGGGACCTGGGACATTTGTGAGCATGGCTGCCATTCAGGGAAGTGGAGCAGCCCTAAGAGAAGGAGGCAGGTACAGAGTCTTTATCAGAATGGTGAGAAAATTTTGTCTTAGGGGGTCTGTGGAGGGCTGGGAGCCTTATAGAATCCAAGATGGCTGAGAGAGTACATCTTTTGAAGGCTGATATATCCTGATCAGATGCTGTGTTTGTACCAAGAGCAACCACTTACCAGCTCTGGGACTTGTGCAAGTCCCCCCTGCCTTCTGAGACTCAGCCGCTGGCCCTGAGAAGCTGGGGTGGAAGACAGTAGTCCCACCACTGGCTGGAGGTCATGAGGACAAAGTGAGGTGCTTGTAACGCTCCAGCCCCTCCCTGGAGGAAGTGCCAAATAGTGGGTTGGCCAAAAAGTTCGTGTGTTTTTTTTCTGTAAAATAAAAGACATTTTTCATTGTCACCAGTTACTTTGATTTGGATATTTCAAGTATGTTGGCTCTCTCCCATGCGATATAATATTGATTGTTCTCAATTCATGTATTCATTTGATTGCTATTAACTTCAATGGGTCTGCCCTACAGTGGAGCATCATCCAGTGAGAAATCTCCAGCATGAAGCTTCACAAACAACTTCTGACACGTTCGATCAGTCATGGCCTTTTCCACTGCACAAATCTTTTTTTGTGTTTCAGTTGTGTTTTTACCTTTCTTAAAATAATAAAGCATAATATTCTGAAAATGTTGCATATATTCTTCCATCTTTAATAATAACATGGCTACTCAAAAATTCATCAATATGGATAAGTTGTTTAAAAATGCACACTGATATAACAGCTGTCACAATACAATCTAATAAAATTGTTTTGAATGAACTTAAAGACAATGGAGCTCTATTAGAACCGTTTTACGGAAAAAACCAAATGAACTTTTTGGCCAACCCAACGAATGCTGGTTGTGGTCATACTCCCAGGGTCTCCCTCGAGGCCCCTCTTCAGGTCGTTCTCCAGGCTGACTCACGGTAGAATTAGGGACTTAACTTGCACCTTCACACAGGAAAGGCCTTTCTGCAGAGGCCAAGTGAATCGGGGGCACATGGCTCTCTGGTGAGCAAACCCAATGCAAACTTGGAATGTCTAGAGAAACAGACAAATACTATGGCCCTGGCACAAACTTCCTCAAATATGAATTGTCTCAGTGGAGCTTTTGAGAGAAACTCGGTAGTTCTTGTAAGATATAGATTGTCATTTTTGTTGCTAATAATAATGATGACAATAATTCCTGAGCTTCTGCCCTGAGATCATAGTCTGTAGGCAACATTAATCACTCATGCAAGGACTGGCCTAGCACGCAGAATAGTAATTCCTGTGTTCCCTACCCTCAGAGCCTTATTAGGACTGTGCTCATGACTTCCTGACTCATCTCTAGATTTGGCACCTGTACAAGGACTGTTAGCGTGCCAAGATACAAATTTCAGCTACTTCTGATGAATCACCTAATTTAATCTTACAGCAGCCCTGTGAGGCAGGTCACCTTATCTCCACTTTACTGTGCCTTAGAGAAGATAAACACTTGTCCAGGTTCAAGTTTATACAGCTTTCAAAAGCCAAAGCTGGGATTTGAACCTGGGCCTGTCAGAGTCCAGAGCCCAAGTTCCTAAGTCCAGTCTCCTTGTTATTTGACAGAAACAGTTCCATTTCTGAGAGTTACAGACCAAGATGGCCACTCTGAAACAGGCTTCTGAGAAAAGGGAAGAGCTTAAAAATTAAGGTCTTGACCTAATACCATGAAATGTCTTATACTCAGTCACCACCAAGTCGATTTGTAGCGGTCTGGTCAGTCCTTGGCAGAAGTTGCCTGGACTTCTTGAGTTGGCAAGAAGCTATTGAATTAATAAAATACATTAGGACGATTGCAGAGGAAACAATCTACAGAGGACAATACATTGTTTAGAGGCATTTTCAAGTACTCAAACGTACCTTTTTCTACACCAATAACTGGTAGCCTAACCTCAACTTGTCCTTATTTGTTCATTAGTGTAAGTCCCCTGAGGGCTCATTGTGCAACGCTTTGTTAGCCTGGTCTGATTAATATATTTTAAAGTGATAAAACAGCATTATTTTTGAATTACATTTTAATGTGGACTTCCCAGCCATTGACTGCCCTCTTTGATAGGTCTGAGTTAGTGAGTTTTAATTGTGTGTAAAGAAACAATAAAATAATCATTACTGAGATGATGGGTGCTTCATTTATGGCAGACACTGGGCTGGGCACATGCGTGGTCTCACTCAGCCTCGCACGAATCCTGAGCCGAGGGCACGGAGGCCCCTACTTCATGGATATGAAATGCTCTAAGGGATTATTAGACTGGCCGCAGGTTCCTGGGCGAATGCGTGGTGGAGCCAGGAGTCAAGCCCAGGCTCATCACTTCTTCCTGCAGCACCCCCTGAACGTGGTCCAGGCACCAGCTTGGGTGGTGCTGAATGCGGATGAATCTCCAGGCCCAGGAGCCTGTGTTAATGCAAACGGGAAGGGGAGAAATACAAAAAAAGAGAGAAATCAAAGCATGGAATACGTGGGCCTCCTAGTCGTTTATCTGCTTGGGATTGACCACCCCTGAGTTCCAAGCACACACAGCAGGGTGAGAGATAGGAGTATGACGGTAATCTACATGTCAACCTGATCAGGCTGTGGCGACCAGTTGCTTGGTCAAACAGCAGTCAGGATGTTGCTGCGGAGGTATTTATTGTGTGTCATTAACAGTTAAATCTGTAGCTTTCAAGTAAAGCAGGTTACCGCTCATAATGTGGGTGGCGTCTCATCCAACAGTTGAAGACTTAAAAGCAAAGACTGAATTTTCCAAAGAAGAGGGAATTCTCCTCAAGACTGAAACACAGCCTGATTTTCCAGCCTGCTGCTCTGTGGAATTTGAACTCAAGATTGCAGTGTTAACTCCTACCTAAAATTTCAGCCTCTAACCTACCAAGATTTTGGACTTGCCAGCTCCACGATTGCATGAACTAATTCCTTAAAATAAATCTCTCTCTCCGTCCCTCCCATTCACTCTCTCTCTGTCTCTGTATGTATACGCAGACATGCATACATATATACGCACATATATGTATGTGTATCTGTATCTATAAACACATACATATGAATATATGTCTGTACACGTAAGTGGGTGTATATATGTATACATATGTATTGTCTGCCTATCCAGCTCATTGCCTGCTAGTTCCGTTTCTCTAAAGAACTCTAGTGCTTGTGGTGATATGGTCCCTTTCCTCAGGAAGCTCACAGCTTAACATGTTTCTGAAGGATGACCAGCACAGAAGCAGACAACTGTAGGACGGGGCCTAGCCTTCTGAAGTGGTAGGTCATTTTCTTGTAAGTGGTGGCAACATTGGGCTACACATCAGGGACGTCCAGAGAAAAGTCAAGAGTGAGAGAAATGGGGTGGGGGGTGGTGCAGCTAGGCCCACTGTCTACCCTACCAAACCTGAGGTCTCTTTCCCCTTGTACCTTGAAGGGTCTGATGTTTGTTTTATTATTCCAAGCAAGTATTAGCTCTACAGGGAACTCATGACAATGAAAAGCAACTTGTTCATTTTACAGATGAGGAGACCATGTCTCCGAGAGCTTTTTGTCAAAGTGGCAAGGAACCAGCTCACAATGACTGGAAATATGTATCCACAGAGAGTAGCAATTATTCACACACATTGTATTTCAGTGCACCTTTTTATGGCTGTGACAAAATGAATTGCAGCCCCCACATAACTGGGATTTTTACAGATTTGACTCCCCTTGAGAACGAACAAAAGAATCTAAAAAAAAAAAAAACCCCAACAACTCGCAGGGATTTATCAGAAATGTCACCCTGAGCCCATCTGGGGTCTAGGTCCACATAGCACCATCTCCTGCAGTTGCCTGGCCCAGCCTTGCCCAGTGCAGCTTGGGAGCCCTGCGACCCAGTGGCTTGGCAGACACACACCAGCAAAATCATCTCAGGCATGATCCCTGCAGGAGGAGCAGAGGGTTTGTAGCCACAAGAGTGGAAATCAAAGGGGCCTCTAATTTCCTAGAAGATTCAGTTCTACTGGCTGTGCCAAAGAATCGGTCTCTCCCCTGGAGTCCTGTCATCAGGTAGCATTGAGGTTACTCCTGCTTTTAGCTTTTATTCAGATATCACCTCTGTAAAGAGACCAAAGTCTTGTAAGAAGCACCAGCTCATGCCCTCTCTTTTTCCTACTACTCTAACAGGAGAGATGATAGGAAAATGCAGATCATTTCCATCTCACAGAAAGAGAAACCGAGGTGAAAAGAAGGGTGCGACTGACTTCCGATTCTGGTGGCACCTGTGGCGAACCAGGACAGGAGCGCTGGGAGGAG
The DNA here is from genome assembly GCA_004027475.1 of Anoura caudifer. Classification (NCBI taxonomy): domain Eukaryota; kingdom Metazoa; phylum Chordata; class Mammalia; order Chiroptera; family Phyllostomidae; genus Anoura; species Anoura caudifer. The sequence continues at coordinate 32,706 of PVKU01001902.1, read as the reverse complement.
GGGCCTGCAGGCATGGACCTCAGGGAGTCCTGGTCTGTCACTGTGGGAGGGCAGGGTGCCTATTAGACAGGCCTTGCAGATCAGACCTGGCCCAGCTGCTCTGAAGAGATGCAGGCCAGTGGTAGGTGAGCTTGTGGGTAGCTTCAAAATCATTATTTTTTTCTTCCTTTCCTACAGTTCATTAGGATCCCACTTTGTGCTGATGTCCTGTGAGCCTCTGTGCCCTTTCTCAGGGAAGTGAAGGACAGTTACCACCCTGCATCTAGCCTTGCTGACTCTGGCATGTGAGGGGTGCTCTCCCTGGGGAATAGGGCTTTCAGCCATCAGCCAGAGGGTACAGCAGAGACATCACCTGATAAGGTAGAAAATGCACTTGGTCTGGCTACCTGGATTTTAATCACATTTTTTTCCCCACTAGCTGTATGACCTTAGATATACAGCTTAACTTCTCTGAGCCTCTGGAGTGTTATTTCACATAAAACTACCCCAGGAGCTGTTGGTAGTTTTATGTGAAATAATAAACATGGCTGTGTTGTATAGACTGTAAAGCACTATGTCAACACTACCTATCATTATTTTCTTTCTTTAAAAAAAATTTGTGTATTAGTTTTTAGAGAGAGAGAAAAGAAAGGAGAAAGGGAGAGAAACGTCAATTTGTTGTTCCACTTACTGATGCGTTCATTGGTTGTTTCTTGTATGTGCCCTGACCAGGGATTGAACCTACAACCTTGGTGCATTGGGATGATGTTCTAACCATCTGAGCTACTCGGCCAGGGCCTCATTATTTTCAATACATTTTAAAGAGGATGACAGAAAGGAGGGATCTAGAATTGGGGGATTTCACCTTCTCTAGTCTTCCCATATTACAGTGACATCATAGTCCAGAGACTGGGAGCAGTCTGCCTCACATCACAGAGGGAGATTATCTTCTTAGGGCCCAGGGACTGGACCATGATGAGATTCACGAGGATGTGAGGAGGACACTACTCTGGGCAGTGGCAGCTGGGGTGGAGGGAGGCAGGGTGGGGAGCGGTCCAGTGTCCCGCTGAGGAGTTGGTGCTGTCACTTGGGGGAAATTCCAGCTCTGTTTTCCACAACCTGTGTGGGGGCCTCTGAGTGCAAGGACACAGGGGTGGGTGCAAGTCTCACCTGAGAAGTAACTTCTGTTCCAGAAACGGGGTGAAGTGAACATACAAGCCACGTCTGCTGACCACCATAGAGCAGGGCCTAAACGTGTGGGACAGGAGTGGGGGGCAAAGGCTGAGTTCCTAAGGGAAAAAACCCAGCACTCATTCCCCGAGGTGCAGAAACGTGACCCATGATGGTTTTGCCTTCCTCAAAAGTGTGTCTGAGTCACTTTTGGGTAGAATTTAGAAAATATGGGGTGGGGAGCCAAGGTGCACACCTGCGCAGGTGCCGAACCCACATAGCTCTCAGAAGCCAGTTTACCACAAAAATGACCTGAGGATTCTGGTAACAAGAATGGTTCAAGATTGGCCTTGACTCTTTTCTCCCATAAAGGAGGAAACAGAAAGTCAGCAATAGAGGGAAGAATCCATATCTAGGTGGATCTTGATCTGTCTCTCCTGCCTCCTATCTATCAAAATATTCTGCTTTTGGTCTCTCTTACTGCCTTACATTTCACTGTTAGAGATTTATTCCTCTGGTCTCCAAGAGTTCTCTATACAAATGCTTAAGTTCCTGGGGTAGGCAATGGGTGAGCTTGGAGGGTGACCCCGCTCAGACAGTCAGGACTCCGGACTGGTTTCACAGGGGTGCCGAGGGGTCAAAAAGGGTGAGTGAAGAAGAGTGGTAAGGACAGAGATCATCGTTGCCATTTGACAGAGAAGGAGACTGAAAGTTAGACAAATATTGAAAGCAATTAGCAATCTGAAGTGGAAGAAGGCCAACCCTTACTTTCTCACCCAAAATTGTATGTCTTCTTCGGAGTTATTCAAAGGCAACCCCACTGTGTTTCAGAGAAAACAACGTTCATGGCCTTCCCACTCTTACCTCCAGTGTGATGCATGACATGCAGGCAGTAGTATGTGGTCCCTCCTTGAGTGGCCCATTCATAGGCTGGATGGCAACTATGGCTTGTGTGCCTGGTCTAAAGTGTTAGTGCAGCATTAGTCAGATGAGTCTCTCTTTCCCTCTGGAATTTGAACTGAGACCTAAGGAACATCACAATGAGTGTCCAGTAGACTCAGGGTGGGGTGGCCATTATAGGGCTACAAACTCCCTCAGATTCGGAGTCAGGGAAACTCAGTCAGCTAGGGGAGAAGGAGGCAGAGGCACACACCACGAGGACAACGGGTGGGACTGCACAGCCAGGCCCCTTGTGTGTTAGGCTGGGGCCGTGAGGCCTGATCTGGCCAATGAGCTGTGAGCAGAAGTGTCAGTGGTCCCCTTGCAGCCCTTCAGTCTCTTGCCCTCTCACAGGAGCTGGCAACGTTCAAGATGGTGGCTGCTCCCTTCTCCCGGGTCCTGAAAACAGGAACCATGGAGCGTCGCCTTTGTGTTAGAAGCCATTTCACGTTGGCATTGCTCGTTGCTATGACGCATCCCAGTGTGCTCTGACTGCTCTCCCCAGGGCTTTGCTCCTGGGTGCTCATGGAGAGTAGACGGAGGGGCAACCCCGAGCACTGGTGACATTCCTTGGGTCTCCCCTGCCAGCTTCGGTGCCATCCCTCAGGCTACGGGACAGGAGTGCTGGACAGCAGAGGGCACCAGAGGCCTGTCTCCACTTTCCCCTTCGCGATGCCATCACCGGGTGTTGGTAGAGCAGGCACTGCAGGAGGGCGGCGCTCAGGTATTAGGCAGGAGATGTCTCAAGGTCTGCTCCTCCACGTGTTGCTGTGGCCATGGGCAAGTGTTTGACACATGCAGGCTCCCCCACCCCAGTAAGCTTCAGAGAATATTGGGGGCCAGCAGCTGATAGCCCCACCGTGGCCTCTAAGGAGCAGGCCTTACTCTCACTTCCTCTTATGGCCTGGCTCTGCCTTCATTTCATCGTCAGACCCAGAATGAGGCTGGTGGGGAAGCCAGGACAGAGTGTCACCAGCAGTGCCTACGTTCAGCTGCCCACTCTGGCCCAGAGCCATGTGACCTCAGGCCTGGCCCAGCTTCTGCTCGGGATGCCTTGAATTCCACCACCATACTTGTGTCCGTTTAGCACACAGCTTTCATCTGTGCTGAAATGCAGCCCAGCCCCATTTTTCTCTTTGGGGCAGGGGGCGGGGGTGTGGGGGGTGGAAGTTGGAGAGGCAGGACTACTAGCAGCTGTTTTGTAGATTGACACTGCAGTGTGCACGGAGTATCTGAGAGCTTAGTCAGCACAGTAGGCTTTGTCCTGGGAGTCAGGCAGCTGTGTGCATGCCTCTTAGTGCCTTCTCCCCCCCCCCCCCGGGCCTCAGTGTCCCCTTCTGTATAAAGGGTTTGGGACCTGCCAAGCGCTGGGCCCCTTCCAGCTTTAGCAACCTATGCTTCTGGGGACATGGCCCTGGGGAAAGGGTGGGAGGAAGGAGGGAGGAGGCTACCAGGAGGGAAAAGGGTGTAAGGTAGGGGAAACTTGGGCCACTGAGAGTCACTAGCTGGTTGTGAAATTTTTTTCAGGAGTGGCTGGATTACCTGCATCTGCTTGCTTCTCTTTAGAGTTGGCATATTTCTCAGTATTTACACTCTTCCAGATCATATAAAGACCAAGGTCAGATCAAAACCATTGTACTTAACCCTGGTTGGCCCAAAGTCAAACAGAAGAGGTTGCCAATAGCACTTGAGTCTCCTGCGCTCCCTCCCTGCCTTCTCTGGGTACTGTTCCCAGCCTGTTGGCACTGGTCCCCTCCCACTCAGGCAGGGGTCTGGCCTGGTGTCTGGAGCCCTAGTCAGGTGTGCCTTGCGGAAAGTCAGGCGGATGGACACTCCAGGTCACCACCCTGGGTGGTGGGGTGGAGAACATCTGCTTTCTGCTTAGAATGCCTTTGCTGCCCCCTCCACCCTCACTAGCTAGCTAGGTTCCCTGGTGAAAAGGAGGAACCAAGGTCTCCACAGCAAGAGCCCCCAGCTCTGGAAGGCATCTTCTGGGTGTGATTTTGCTGGAGAAGCAGGGTCTCATTCAGTCCTCCACCTCTGTTCTGCCCAGGGCCTGAACGGTGGGGGTGTAGCACCGAGGCAGGTTACTTCCTGACACTTCCCAGCTCTCTTTCCAGCGTCCTATCCCTCTGAGCTCTAGTGGGGATCAGGGTACTGCACAGCTCATTGTAAGCCATTCCCATTTGCTAGGTATTTTGTGAGTCTTGTCTTTCTCAAGCTGGCTGAAACTTTCTCAGGGCCTGGCAGATGGGATTCTGGTGTTTTTCCTCCTCCTGACTGGCTGGTACTGCGGCGTTTAGTCCCTGGTGAATATCTCTTCATTCCATCATGTCCACCCACCTGCACTGTTTTTTCATTTAGTCATTCATTGAGTCCCACGATGGCAGAACATCCTACCGGCTAGGCATACAAGATAAAGGAGCAGAACATGGCCCTCAAAGGGGCTGAGTTTGGTGAAGGGAGAGACTTATAAATAAGGTCTTGAGATTCAGCATGGTGAGCGCTGTGATAATGGCCTTCCCGTAGCCTCAGGGTTACACTGTGGGAGAACCTGGCACTGCCTGGGGAGACAAGGGGAATGCAGCTCTTGGAGAAGGTGAGATCTGAGTTAGGTGTGGGAAGAAAAGCTGTAAGAGTTCCCTGGATGGGGGTGGTGGGGTGGGAGAGAATTTTCCAGGAGAGGGGAAACACCTACACAAAAGGTGTTGTGGGCAGAGAGCAGGGTTCCTTCTGAGAATGTAAGTGTTTGGTGTCTTTGGAGCAAATGCACATGAACTGAGATGGCGCTGAGAAGAAGGTGGGACTTGGGTTCTGGAAGACCTTGGGATCCTGCAGGCCAGAGCAGTCTGGCTGCAGCTTGGAGGCTGTGTGGAGACCAATGAGGAAGTTACTGTCCTAGTTCAGGAAAAGAGGAAGAAAAGGCCAGTTAAGGAGGGCAGGGAGGGAGGAGTAGAGGAATAGCTCTGAGAGATCCTGGGTAGGGAGACGCCATCCAACTTGATGACTGTTTGGATGTGGTGATGAGGAGGAGGGGGGAGACAAGGCTGACACACAGGTTCCTGGCTCAGGCGGCTCAAAGTGTGGGTGTGAGTGAAGAGGAGCAGGTTGGGTGTCGGTATGAGGGTGGATTCAGGAGTGGATGCGCTGACTTTCAGATGCCCATGGACACCTCAGGAGAGGATATCCAACAAGCATTTGGTGTAGAGTTTGAAGAACTGACTTGGTCATTATCAGCATTTGGATAGTATCTGAATTTCTGTGGTGCAGATGAGATGGTTAAAAGGGAGTGAATAGAGGGAGACCCAAAGAAAAAAGGTCCAAGAGCGAGCTCTGGGGAATACTTACATTTAGTAAGTGGGTGGAGGATGCAGAGAAAGAAGAGGGCAATGGAGTAGGAGAGTGGTGTGGTGGAGGTCAAGGAAAGTCTGTGAAGAAGGAGTGGTTAACATTTCTAATGGCTGCACAGACTAAGGCAGACAAGCCTGGGGTCGACCATTGGCAGCAAGGTCATTGGCACGCCTGGCCTGAGCGATGGCAGTGGAACATCACGAGAGGATGTTGCTTGTGGCGCTGACCCATGAGTGGTGGGCTGCCATCGCCCGCTCCAGCCTCCCAGCTCTGAGCATAGTGCTCGGTACTCAGCACAGTGCATGGTCAGGAAACATTTAGTGACTGAATGACAGCAGGGTTGAAGAAGAGACATTCGCTTTTGGGACTTTTGCTTTTGGGAGTGATACTTGAGACTTTCATCTCTCCCACCTCCCTGCCCCCAGAGTGAGTCACAATCAGAAAGGTAATGATAGGGGATTCCCTGTCTTTATTCTGATCTGGAAATTATAAGCTAACCTGAGAAAAATGTGGAGGTCTGTTTGGAAAGTTATGAGTGCTCCTGGCTGAGGTGTGAGAGCTCCTTTTCCCTGGGGGCTTTCCCACAGTTCCAGCCTCTTTGTTCTCCTCAATGGTGAGCTGGGTGATCAGGGATCTCTAACTTGCTGGGCTCATTGGAGGACTGGGCATCTGGAGATGCAAGCCTGGGTCAGCAGCCCTCATAGGAAAGGGGTACTGAAGTAGGAGCCCTGGCTTGGATTCTAATCCAGGCTCTGCCAGTATCTCTGGAGAGACAGTTATCTTGCTGGGCCTCAGATCCCCATCTATAAAGCAGGTAGTCCAATCATGTGCTCACAGGGGTGTCCTAAGAATAAGATGGAATAATGGATGCAAAGGTGATGTGAAATGTAGAAAGTGCCGTACATATGTCCGAATTTTCTTCATTCAATCCCTCGCTCATGCATTACTTCAACAAAAAATGACAAAGTGCTCATGAGGTGCTATGATTACAAAATACAAAGTGTTTATGATTACAAAGTGTTAGGGGCAGAGCAAGCAGGCAGACCTTGTGATAAGAGCCTGCCTTTGACCACATTTGTCTCTGCTCGAAACTGTCTGCAGAGAAAAGAGAGGGTGGAGCTCATGGGTGAGTGGACATCAGTGTCCAGGTGGTAGGGTGGGCACCAGACCTGACTTTACACTAGAGTCAGTGGGCTCTGCTGCTTGGGATCCCATGATGCTGTGAGTCCCCTATCTCTGTCCTGGTGGGGCAAAGTTTATACTGAGTAGGATGAAAGGTTGTTTTTCTGCTTTATCATCTTGACCCCAGAGCTGCCTCCTCTGTTATTTGGTAGCAATGGCACATCAGCCACTGATGCGGGCAAAGCTGCTGTCCTGAGGTGTGCGTGTGAGGGGGACCCTGGGTTTCTCACAGCGACGATGTCAGAGGCCAATGGCCACAGCTGGCTCCTGGGTGTGAAAGACCTGGGTTCAAACTGAATGGGTGAACTTGCATGAGATACTTAACCCTGGTGAGATTCAACTTTCCCTCCACAATTTAGGACTCTTTATGCTTATCCTATGTGCCTTATGAAGATAAAGTGAGAGAATTTTGAAATATTGTAAAAATGCCTCCTCCTCTCCCACTGATACCAACTCACCTTCATTGACACCGAGGCCCAGCCACCTCCTGGGCTCTAACCTCCTCTCCCCCTCTTCTGATGGCTCCTCTGTGATGAGTCTCCTCAGTAGGACAGGCATCAAAGCGTGTCCCTAACTTACCATTTTGTGGATCTAAATGATCCCTTGAGAGTCTGGCTTGCCGGTCAGGATTTACTGATTTCTTGTCACAACTATTCTATTATGGCTTATGAAGGTTGTAACCCAGCAGTCCCTAAACTTTTTGGCACCAGGGACCAGTTTTGTGGAAGAAAATTTTTCCAAAGACCGGGGAGGAGGGGGATGATTTCAGGATGATTCAAGTGCATTACATTCAAGCTCACATCCTGCTCTGTGTCTCGGTTCCTAATAGGCCCAGACCGGTACTGGTCCATAGCCTGGGGGCTGGGGACCCCTGTTGTAACACAAAGGGCTCTGGGCCTCAGAACCACAGGACGTAAGATTAAGAGGAAGCCTGGGAGAGCACGTGCTCTGGCTGAAAACAACAGGTGGCTAAAACAATTGGTTGACTGGTGCACCTTAAGTACAAGTGGCTTTTTAAAAAAAGATTTCATTTATTTTTAGAGAGAGGGGAAGAAGGAGAGAGAAAGAGAGGGAGAGAAACATCAGTGTGAAGCTGACTCTCACACATCCCCAACTGGGACCTGGCCCACAACCCAGGCATGTGCCCTGACTGGGAATCGAACCAATAACCCTTTGGTTCGCAGGCCAGCGCTCGATCCACGGAGCCACATCAGCCAGGGTATATCTTAAGTACAAGTGGCTTTTTGATGATTCCACCAGCCACTTGCCCTGCAGTGAATCTGGAGGGGCAAGGTGAGGATGGTTCAAGTACAGGGTCCCATACAGGTGCTCCCTGTTCATTGTCAGGCATCCACACAGACGTTCAGATTTGGGTAGCCTGGGTAAGGACATGCAGGGATCATTGAGTTTCACAGATTAAGCTTTGAGGTTTAACTACGCATAAATGACTTCAAGGTCCATTACATGCCCCCATTTGTAAATTAGCTGAGGCGGAGTGTGAACTGTTGGCACTCAAGGCACATGGGAGAGAAAGAGATTTGGCCTGGGATGGTTCTGTTCATTGTCCAGCATCTCGTCTCAGTGTGGATTGGCTGTGCTCTGCCTGTCGTCAAACTCTCAGACTTAGGAAGTGATAACGGAGAGGGCCAACTGCTGGTGCTGAGGGCGGCCGTGGGGCACATGGTGGTGAAGCTTTTCAGCCAGAAAACAGACATGTGAAGTAACTTAACATTTTAAGTATGTTTTATCATAGGGGAAAAGTTACAAGTTATCCTAATGTTAACAAATTGAGGGATTCACAAAGCCCTGGATATATCCTTTGGAAATGTTATACAGAGATGAAGGCAATAGCAAGATCTAGAAATAAGTGTGATGCCCCTCAGTAGGAGACTGGGACTCTTTTCCTGCAGGATGTAGTGCCAAAGTCAAAAATGGGACTGATGCTTTAATAAGTGAAAAAAGGAAGGTGTAAAGAAGAATGTGTAAGTATGAATCCATTTATTTCAGTTTTTAGAAAGCTTATACATATATGAGTAGATCCCAAGGGAGACCTTGTTTTTTAAAAGTTTTTTTCTGCCCTGGCTGGTGTAGCTCAGTAGATTGAGCGTGGGCCGGCCAACCAAAGGATCATGGTTTGATTCCCAGTCAGGGCACATGCCTGGGTTGCAGGCCAGTTCCCAGCAGGGGACACACGAGAGGCAACCACACATTGATATTTCTCTCCCTCTCTCCTTCCCTTCCCCTCTAAAGATAAAATAAATAAAATCTTTTTTTAAAAAAGTTTTTTTCTTTGGAAGGATACATAGGCATCTGTTACTGAGGGCTACCTTATGGAAGCCTCACATTTACTCTCTGAGCCTCAGTTTCCTCCTCTTGACAGGAGCCTTGGAATCCCATATCCTAGGATATGTGAAACAGCAGCAAGCACCCCCGAGAGGCTAGCCCTTCGCCTGCTAGGGAGCCTTATAGAAACAGGAGTATTGATGTTTGCTGTAGGCAGCCTGATGTGGGGGAAGTAAGGAGATCTCTGCAATCGGGCAGGTCTTGGCTGCTACTCTCTACTTGTGGGATCGCAGGTGAGCTGTCCCTCTCTTCTGAACCTGTTTTCCTCATCAGTTCTTCAATGTAAAGATCCCACCACAGCCCGGGGAACAGAGCCTGTGTTTGTTCCCCGTCTCCAGAGTGGCTGAAGTCTAACCCTCAGGTCTAAATGTGGGCAGGACAGGGGCTTCCCATGGACCCAGGTGAAGGGCTGCCTTTAGGAATGCATCTCTGACCTTGTGTCTCCTGCTGGGCTGTTGCTTTGCCCCTAGGTTTCTCCCCTGGGGGAGGGGGATGGGGGAAGGGGAGGCATGTTCCTGGGGAAGAAGCTGTGTTCTCATTCACCAGGCTCCTCCCACCCTACTGGCTGGTGGACAAGCCTTCCCAGTGCAGGGAGCAGGCTAGACTCCCCAAATCAATTTGCTAAAGGCCAGTTTGCCAAATGATCAATTGGCTAGATGACTAATTTGCCATAGGACTGAGGATTTGTTCTTTAAATTTCAGTTTCCCTGTGGTTTTGAGCAGCAGCTCTGGCAGCAGGATTTTTGCATGAGTGTCAAGTTTTGGATGCTGAGCATGACTCCAGCACTCAACATTTTATACGGGCAGGCCAGGCTTGCTCACCCCCAGCCAGCCCCTGAATCTGCCTCTGTCCTGCTTTCCAGGTGGGCTTCCTCTTCAAATGCATTTCTATCTTCTCTCTCTTTGCAAGTTTACCCTGTGTCTGCCCTTGAACATGAGCAATGAGAGTGGGTCCCCGCTGGAAGGGAGGCCCAGACCCTTCCCCTGAAGGGGCTCGAGACCTTGCACTGGGGTAACTAAAGGAATAGATTTGCATACCCGAGTTGTGATGTAGCATTCATGCCCTTATTATTATTTAGCGTTTTAATTGAAGTTACAATTGACATTGATATAGTGACTATTTCAAAGTGAAGAGATCTAACATTTTATTTATTTATTTATTAAATTTTAAAACCTGAAACTGAGTTTAGAATCATCTTGTTGCCAGCCTACAGGACCATAAGATTTGCTAATTACCCAAAATAAGCAATTTAAGATCTCCAGTTGTGGGGAAAAAAAATCAGTTATTCCAACTCTTGATTTTCTATCTCTATTTTCTCTCTGTAACTGTATCTGTACCTGTATCTATGTTTGTATTCACATCAGTGCCCATACCTACCAGCAGGCAAATAACAAAAGTAGACTAATTCCAAATCTCATATGCTTTGGAATGTGTGATACTTTTTATTGTTAGATTTTCATTCTAAGCAGACTTCACTTATAGTTGCACCTATATGCATACATGTAACTAATGAATGCGACTTTTTCTTCTTTTTACCTTTTCATCTGGAGGCTATATCTTGAACAGAACACTGGGGAGGTGACCTCTGGGAAAGTTAACTAATTTCACTGAGTCTCAATGTCTTTATGTACAGAGTGGGGCCACAGTGGCCACAGGATGAGCTTTCTGTGAGTATGGAAAGAGGTATGGGATGAGCTTTCTCTGAGTATGGAAAGAGTGAGCTGCAATCCCTCACGGAGTTATGCAGATGTAGGAAGTTAACATGGCTTCAATTCTGGATGGGAAGAGCAAGTCCTCATGTTTGTTGTTCTTCAGAGGAAAAAAATTGCCATGGCCAAGTTAAAAGCAGAGCGCTCCCCTCTTGGTTGAAATTCTTCATGGGCTTCTACCTGCCCAAGCTAGGTTCTTTGCTGGCCTGGAAAGTTCTGCTGCTCCAGCCTCATCATAGCCCCCTCTTCCCCTGAATGGCTCTGAGCTCCAGCCACACTGACTGTAGATTTCTGGGATGTTCCATGCTCCTTACTGCCTCAGGACCTCTGCACTGGCTGTCCCCACTTTCCCATCTCTTCCCTAAAGGCCCTCTTTAGGTCCTACCTAAATTATCACTTCTCCTGTGAAATTCCTGTCACCTGCCAACAGGTGACCTCCCCCGACAAGTGTTCTCTCCTAAACTTGCACTTACTTGTTCTTCATAGCATCAGTCATAACAGTAGTTATTTAATTCATTGTGCAATCATTTGTTTAATGGCCTGGTCTATCAACCTTATGAAGGCACAGACCACGTCTTGTTCACTGCTGCATCACAGTGGCACTCAACGCTGTGCCTGGTGTGTAGAGGGTGCTAGGTAAGTACTTTCCAAGTGAATGAATGAAGCTGGGGCAGCAAGCAAGGGAAGGACGAATGTCTGCTGGGTGCTGTCTGTGACATTCTGGCACTCCCCGGCAGAGCTTGCTTCACTTTTCCTCTTTGGCCTGTCCCAAGCTCAGGTCTTTGCCTCTGCTCTGGGAGCTGGAGTCTGTCAACAAGCAAGCATTCTATGGGGTGGAACAGTGGTTAGCCTGGGTGACACAGAATATAAGGCCTGTTGGGGCAACACCGGGAGGACTCAGCCAGCACCATCAGCTGTCAGGGCTGTGGCTTGCTCGGACGGGCAGCCTGGGTGAGCCAGCCCCTAGTCCTGGCAGAGTCCGGAGAGCCCTCGGGCAGAAGGGTTGCTTGAACATGGTTGAGCGCCATCAGTACCTTCTTTTACCTGCTCATCTAGGTGTGGATTCGGGCAGACTGGGGCCACAGGGGTCTCCAGCTCCAGGGCCTCAGGCAGGCTGGGGATGAACAAGCCCCGAACCCTCTGGTTTCTCTCTGGTGCCCCACCCCTTTCATCCATTTCCTGGAGTTCAGTGAACTGGTTCTGCACTGGCCTCTACCCTCTGCCCCAATGTCACTGGATATAAAAATATTTTAAAAAATAATAAATGGACAATGTATGGAATTAGTTGCATTCTCTTCCCGCACCGCTTATTGAACATACTTTATGGAACCAGAGAATGTTGGAGCTGAAGGAAGCTGGTTTAACCTGCATCTTTCAGGTGGAGGCCAAGATACCAGGAGGTAAACTGAGACTCCCTGAGCTCCTACCATGCATTTGTGGCACGAGTCTTTGCTTCGGAATGTTGGACACTAATGCCTTAAACTATTGTTAGGTGTCGTATTGCGGGGGTGGAGGTGTTGGTGGGCGAATACCTGAGAGCTGGCCCCTGGGAATGGGAAGTGGGACACAGCACCCAAAGCTGGGAGAGTGCTGACACAAGGACTGAGAGAGCTCATGCTCCTCTTCGCCTGCTACACCCTGGCCCACCCCGGCCCACCCCTGGCTGGAGCCTCTGAGGAGCTGCCAACCGTTTCAGAGTCTCAGCTTCCACCTCTGTTGAATGGGATACTAATTTTGTCTGCTATTTTCCACGGAGGTTGTTAGGGTTTCATGATGAGATAGAGGTTGGACTTCTTGATTTCTGAAGTCACCCCATAATTTTAGGAGTGTCTGTTTTGGAGCCTGGGCCTGAAATAGTGGGAGGCTCTTAAAGAGTTGAAGTTGAAAAGCAAATTTGCGGGAGGGGTTGCTTCCCAAGCAAAGGGGAAAGACCGCAGTTTCTCTTGTCCCTCTCTGATGGCCCACATGTCCCCAGCCTCCCTGGGCCAGGCTGACTGTGGACCCATCTCTCACATGGAGTGACAGGGCCTCCAACCCCTGAATGTCCAACTTCATCATGTGACTCCTGTTAAAAAAGCTTATTGGGTGGAAATACACTGAGTTGTGCTTTCTTAAGAAAAAAATTAACATTTCCTCTAGCATTTGGCAAGGTTCCTACTGAATGTTTCTCAGCACCTTGGGGCCCTCTTGTCTTTGCCTCTGATCTCCTAGAAGTCCTAGCTTTGCAGAACCCGTGGAGGGCCTTTTATAGGAAAGCTGTCTTAGGTCAGCATCAGAGAGAGAACAGGGCACATCTCCACCCTCTCCTCCCCGGTCCTCAGGAGGAGAGTGTTACTCTTAGGGAGACTCCCTCCACACCTGGCAGGAAGGACTCGGTCACGTGGCTCCATCACCCTCTCCCTCCCACTTATCCTGGCTCCTTTTTCCCTAAAGCAGAGAAATGTGGTACCAAGGCTTGTGTTGTGGCCCATCTTTCTCCTTCCTGTTCCACAGTCTACTTTCCCTTCCTTTTCTCTTCCTAGCCTGCACACTGAGAGATTTGTGAGCCAATCGCTGGGAGAAGCAATGGGAGTTGGAGAGGTGGGAGAGGCTGATGGTGCTACAGTAGTCAAGGCAGCCTTCCTGGAAGAGTGACCCCAAGCTGCACTTTAAAGGGATTGGAGAAGCAAGAGGAGGAAGGATAAGCTATAGAAGACTTCAGGGATGGGTGTGGGGAGGCCAGTTCAAGACAGCAGTGTGGCACGGGGGCAGTGGGTGGGTAGGGTAGATGGGAGGGAGACCAGCTAAGAGAAGGTTGGGAAACCAAAGCTGAGACATTTTCTTTGATGGAGAATCCAGTGGTCCCTGGCTGTGGTTGTTTTAGCTAAATAAAGCAGCCACTGTGATTTTGAAACCACAGTGGACTTGTTCCACAGTGATGGCAACTAAAATTATGGATTATAATTGTTTAAACACAGGGAGGTGTTTTGACCTGAATAGTAATAAGGTGACAGGCCTCCTTTGGCTTTTCCTGAAGCCAGACCACGAGCCACCGCCCGTCTACACACACTGCCCCTCAGAGAGGGCAGAGGTAATGTCAGGGGCAGTGTCCACCTGGGCCAAGGCATTCTCTGGGTCTTTGTGAGGCAGGCCTCGGTGGTGGGGAGGACTGAAAGGGATTCAGGTGAAGTCCTTGTGCATAGCTTGGGGCTAACGCACAGCACCTGGCAGGGCTTTCGGGAGGATGGGACAAGGCGCCAGGGGAAGGCAGACACTGGATGCCTGAGAGCCATGACTGCTCTGGGTAGCAAAGCCAAGTGACCTCATTTTACGGATGAGGAAACTGAGCCCCCAGGGGAGCCTTGACTTGGGGTTTTTAAAGGATCATCAGCATCATTTCACCCGTGTTTACAATCAGTCTGAATCATCATGTGGACAAATTACCTCTCTGAACCTCAGCTTTCTCATTTGCGAAAGCGGGATAATATAGATCAGTCTGGTGCAGCAATTATGAGGATCACAAGAGACAATAAAGGCAAAGCTGTGCAGTGACTGGCATGCAGAACGTGCTCTGTAAGTGGTGGTTCTCCTGGCCCCACCCCCACTGACCAGCCCCACTCTGTGGCTTCATCAAGAGTCATGTCCAGGTAGAGGCATCAGTGATGCTTGCACTCCCACCCGCCCCTGCAGGGAGAAGCACTGGCTCTGCGGTACGTCCAGAGTCGATTCGAGGCTGACAGTGCACAGATGTGAACTCCTCTGAACCCTCCGGGTGGGAGGCCTGGTTCCTTTGCCTGATCCTGGTCTCCCCTTACAGCTTTCAAACGGGATGAGTTTCCTCTGTCCGTCTTGTCTGAAAGCGCTGAGAGATGGGCTATGGCATAAAGTGGTATGCCCTCTCCCTGCCCCAGCGTAACCTTGCAGAGGCCCTAATAAATATTTCATCAGATCTGAGCGTGGAGTGCTCACTTTACAGCTGGAGAGGCTCGGAAGGGGCTGTCATGTTCCCGCAGAGCCGGTCGGTGTCAGCCAGGTCTCCTGACCCCATGTCAGCGCTCTCCCTGTGGTCTTGCTGCATTTGCAGCAGAGTTGTCCTGGGTTGAGCTTTTGGTTTCCTCTGCCTGGAGTTCTTCCCCTACCTCTTTGCTTATCCGACTCCTATGTATCCTTTAGGCCTCAGCTTAGATATTATGGCTTTAAATCCCCACCTTGACCTAGTTGAATCCTCACCTTGATCTTGTTGAAACCCCCTGTTTTGCTCTCACAGTATCATCTGGGACAGAGACTTCTGGTTTCTTCCTGATACACATGATTCCCTTATTCTTTTTTCAAATCCTTGTTTGATAGGGAAAGCAACACATACAGTTAAAAGATTATTTCTCACAGCCTTCCTGACAGCTAGGAAGTCACTGGCTAATGTTCCTGAGACACTGACAAAGAGCCGACTACTTTTTCACTTTGCATTTTGCTCTTCGGCCCTTTCCTTCATTTTGCCTGGAACACAAATGTGATGGCTGGAGCTCTAGCCACTGTATTGGGTCCTTATGTTAAGGATATTAAGGATGCTTTTGAAGCATAGCAAAAATTTGAACACTTGAGGGCTTCGTGGGAGTCATCACTCCAGCCATGGGCTGTCTACTTCCAGACTTGTTTTCTGTAAGAGATAAAACCCTTCTTTGTTTGTGTCATTGTTGTTGGATTTCTATTCCTCGTAGCCAAACTCAATCTCAATTGATAGAACATTCTTTGTAGTTCTTATCACAGTTTATGCTAGTTGTGTGCAGATCCTTTTAATGCTCAGTTAGGGCAGGGACTCCATCCGCCTGTTTACTCATGTATCCTCAGCAACAAGCACAGTGCCGGGCACTCTTAGTGCCAGCAGGTAGACGTTTCTTGAATGAATGATTTAAAAAATAAAAGAATAAATGGATCCCAATGAGCACCTGATGTCTACCAGGGGTCCTACAGGATCATTTGAGAAAAGGGTGACTCTGACAGTGGCCTTCATGATAACTTTGAGAAACAACTTCAGCTGACCAGGCTGCTAGGAATTACTTTTCTTTTCCCAGTAAATTTGCCCCCCATCATTTAAATTTTGTCCTTAATCTTAAATTCCTCTTTGAGGGGAACCTCCTACAATGCCACTACCTATAATAGTTATTGAAAAATATATGAGAAACAAAACAAACCACACAAGAAAACCAAGGTTTTCTTTTCTGTCTTGGTTTTATGCAGTTGCTTTTCTCACATAGGTAGGCTCATATAAAAATGTATATCTTTTCCCTCCCCCCAATATGATAGCAGAATCTTCCCATTTATTAAAATATTAACTGCACTATAATTTTTAGTGGATATATAGCAACCTGTTTTCCATCAAGGGAAATCACTTAGCCTGCCTCCTCTCCTGGCACTTTTAGTTGGAATGATGCAGAGATGAACATCTCTGTGCCTGAAGCTTTTCCTACGTTAAGGATTATTTCCTTAGAGGAGATTCTCAGAAATGGAGTAATTTGATCAAGGGAGATAAATATGTCCCAATGTCATTCGCAAAACAGGAGTCAATGCAAAATTAAAGGGAAAGAGAGACTCAGTCCTTTTACGTTTCCCTGGGCTAGGTTTCTCCAGCTGTAAATTGAGCAGGTCAGATTAGAGGGCTCTAGGTTCCCTTACAGATAGGGAGTTCTGTTGCTGGTTGGGGAATAAAGCCTCTTACATCCTTCAGGCATGATGTCATGAGGTGAGGGAAGGAGGCAGAGACTGAACTGGATATGTCAACCAGTGCCTTGGTTTCCCTGTTCCCCTCTATTTCCCTACCTCGGCCCCAAGCTGATGGTGCCTGTGGAAATGGGTCACTGAAGGCCCCAGGTCTCCTTTCTATGTCTTCCTCACCTTAACACTTATTCCTCTACCCCAGCAACCTTGTACTTTATTGCAACCCTAACCTCTCCAGAGAGAGGAGAGCTTTAGGTCCCCACTGAGTCTGAGGGCCTGTGGAGGTGGGGAGTCACCTTAGAAGGCAGATGTAGGAAGAGAGCAATGCTTAGCCTGAAGGGACACCTCTGGACCAGAACATCAGACCCCAGTGCAGGCCCCTGAGCGATGTGAGGAAACGCCACTTAGGCTCTATAATGAGAGTCTCCAGCCTTCTGCTATAGGAGGTGGTATCGTTGTATTTATTTTTGTTCTGTGCCCTCCATGAGCTCCTCAAGGGCAGGGATTCTCTCTGATTTGTCTCTGCATATGGGACAGCAGGTGCTCATTCCCATTGAAGTCAGTGAGGGAAGGAAAATGCCCAGATGTGAGGAGAGAGAGCTGGGATAGGAATGAGTGAGAGGCAACTGGCAAGTGTGGGAAAAGTCTTGGGTGGCTCCTTTCTGTCATGGCTCCATGAACTGAACCAGCCCCAAATCCCTGCAGCCTGGCTCTTCTTGAATGTTCAGGTTGCAGCTCCTTGGCATGGGTCTCAAGGGAATGAGACCTCTAAACACATACGTTGACAAGGATGGCAGAGAGCACTATGGGTGGAGGGGAAGCAGGTGCAGAGAGAGGAAGCCAGGGGCTCTGATAGCTCATTTGTTCATCACAAAACATTAGTTGATTTATTCACTCATTCTTTCACCAGTGTTTTTGGACATCTGCTAGGGGTTATATTTATGTTAGGGGCTGGGTGTTGAAGGATGGACAACAGAGATGTGGCCCCTGCAAAGGCCTAGAGCACTCTGGGCAAAATGTTGGTACCTAGGAAGGCAGTGGATGGTGCCTGGCAGAGTGGGCAATGAGCATGCAGGCAGGAGTGGTGCTGTGCGGCTGGGGTTGTCATGCCAGGTGAAAGGGTGTCCCTGGCAGGCTGTTGGGCCCTGTGAGCAGCAATGAGACTCCATCCTGCAGCTCTGCAAGCTGCAGAGGCACCAGCAAGGGGCTGGAGACGTAGAGGTGGAGAAATGGGGACTCCGTGTGGTAATAATTGAGTAGAGCTTTGAGTGGGGTTAGAGGTTATACATGGGCAGACGTGAGTCTGGGAAACACTGCTTCCACATTGAAAAGCAGCAAATAAGATCAAACAGCACGTTAGAATATTAGCTGTGGAAGGTTATATGAAAAAACAAACAAAAAAAGAATAGATTTTATTAAGGGCAAGGCTGAGTGATCTGTTACATGGTTTTTGAAGGTTTAATCTTACTATATTAGCAGCTAAAATCTCCTTGTTTTAATAGTAATAATATAATTGAGAAGTAGAACAATACTAAAGCTTGTGGGCATGGGTGATGTTTCCTCGAGGTTCCTTGTCATATAGTAGAAAGGTACGCAATAAAAATAGGTCGGGATGATGCCCTCTGGGGCTTCTCCTGTGGTGGGTCAGGGCAGTTTTGGGCCCCTGGGGGAAGACCTGGCACTGCAGCTGGTCCAGCTACGTATCCACTGCTCTTGGGGAGTAAGTGGGGCTGACCGGTATCTCTCCATGGGCGACAATTAGCAAATACTCCTCCACAATCAGCAAAGCAAAACCTGTGGCTGGGTTAGCACTTCTCTTTCAGAATGGGTGTAACTGGTGACATCTGGCCACATTAGGGCTGGTGGCACATCAAAATTGTTCCTCTATTGTGATAGGAAAATGGAAAAATGTGCTCCCTGTGGTCTTCGAAGTTTTTAAAATGTTTTTGTTTGTTTCTTTCAACATATCTTTGATGGGGTTGGACATAGCTTGATGGATGTTTGTTGAATGACTAATTATTGACTGGTAGGCTAATGGTCTCCAATGAAGTAGACTGAGCGAAGAAACCACTGAGTGGAAGGTAGTGTCTAGGTTATGCATCTTACTCATCTCCTGATCACCAGGCCATACTGCTGAAACACTAAAAGGAAGCAGCAAATATGGAGGACATGAAAATACCAGGAGAAGAAGGAGTCAAGTTAGTCAAGTTAGGGGTGGGGAAGAAGGGATGAGACCCTCAGTGTTGGACAAATGCAGTCCAGAAAACAGATGATTTCTTAGCAGGTGTCTTGGTCAGTAATTGCTTGGTGCAAGAAACAGAATTATTAAAAACTTAGCTTTTAATAATAATCATAATTATAATAAAATTTCTGGGAAGCTATAAGGAATGTCATTGAACCCAAGGGCAGGGATGGAAACCAGTCCCTGTGAGAGGCTCAAGGTGGAACTACTAGAAAGTTACCAGAGACCCAGACAGCCGCTTGCCTGGGCTCTGGGTCCCTCCCTCTCCGGGGCATATGGTCTTTAATCTCAGCCACTCTCAGTAGGTCTGTTTTATACTTTTCTCTGCAGACTGGCCTTCTCTAGGTCCAAAAATGTTCACATCAATCAGAACATGATCTCTCAGGTGATGGACTCAACATGAGTCCAAATCCAAATTCCCAGAAGAAGGAATCTGATTGCCCCATGGCCAGCCTCCTCTCAGTCCTGCATCCATCTCTGTTCCAACAGGGTTTGTTCAGGTGTATAAATACGGCTGCAGGGACCATTCCTGTGGGTGGAAAGGTGTTCTTCAGAGAGAGGCACACAGAATGGCAGGTACATTGGCTAACAAAACTGCTGTTGGGGAAAACTTGAATGACTTGGCTGCTGAATAAAAATATTCAACAATAACTAGAAAAGGCCCACCATGTACTTTTAAAAATGAATAGCTTCTGAGTCCAGGCCATCATAAGGGCCTACATAATAGCTGATTTCTGAGGAGTTCCCCTCTCATTTTCCAAGTCTTTGGAGAGAGCAGTTAGTAGAAAATGTTAATGGCCAATTTTAGCAAATGACCATTTTGGTGTTCCCAGGCCACTAGGACTGTCCAGAGCCAATTTTTCAGAATGTCCCCTTGATGATTCTCTAGCAACTTGTTTAATGTTGACCTAGAGACACACCATGGGCTCTGATCCAAATGCACAGCTCAGCCTAGATTTGCTTTACTGTGGGCAAGGAAAAGCCACCCCAAGGACTTCATGGAGCTCTTTCATCTCTGAACAGTCTCTGGCTTGTCTGTAGGCTCCCTGTGCAGCTGCTGGTTGTGGCTGGGCAGGTAGTGCACACCTGAAATGGCGATGCTCCTGAATCTCATTAGAATCACTAAGCAGCCTTAATTCCACCCTGTTTTCACAGTTGCATTTCTGTGCCTCTGGGCTCCCTCTCCGGAAAGCAGGAGATGTGCCTCCCTCTGATACCACTTATGCAGCTTGGGCAGGCTAGGCTACTGGTGTCTCTCCCCGTTCCCTCTGCTCCTCCAAGGTGGCTGTCAGGAAGAACCTGACGTCCATCCTCACACCCAGATATGAACAGAAGTCACTGCAGTCCCTCTCCTGGACTACACTTTGGGGCCTTTCACTGTGGCATATTCAGTGTTGGCTCCTGTGAATGGGCCTTGAGCCCAGCAGGCAGGAAAGTGCTTTTCTGAGGCACAGGCTGTCTCAGTTCTGAACTTGCACCCAGTGGCTGGTTGCCCCCTTATAGCAAAAACCAGCCCAAGGGAGAAGCTGTTTTTCTAGGTCTTCATCATTAAAACATAGTAGCTTCATTAGCTGATCCACAAGGATGTTCCACTCCAAGCTTCTGGTCCTAATTGTCAGTGTTGGCACCTACTAGGCCCTCACCTAGTAGGTGCTTGGTTAATGGATGTGTTTGCCGTCTCACCGCTTAGTCCCTGTGGGGCTTTCCCTGAAGATCCCAACCACAGGGTTGGGCTTATAGCCTGGGGCTGCCTCACAACCATTTCACTGCCTCCTTCCCCGCAAAAGACAGCTTCCCTATGTAACCTTTTTCGGTCGCTCTGGCTTCCCTGGAGTGTTGACTTAGCCGGAGAGCACGCTCCCCTCTAACCTGTGCATGTTTGCTCACTGGAGGAGCGGGCAGTAGGTCCGCTTGACTCTGTGAGCACACAGGTTCCTCTGTCTTTGCAGGAGTGTCCCACGGAGGGGTGCGCCTGGGGTGAGGGTTTGCTCAGGGGGGAGGCACAGCTTCCTGCTTTGCTGCCGGTTATCACAGGCTGTTCTAATGCTGCTCAAACAATATTGAGAATAACCCTGGCTCAATAGCACCAGTGTTAGGCTGCAAAGTCAATATTGGCTGAGCAAACACGGCAAATAAGGAGTTGCTATTTGCGTAGCTATGAGCACTTGTGTGCTCCGGCTGCCTGCCGACAGGGCCCTGGAAAGGAACGGGCAGGGAGGCAGCGTCTGGAGGTGGAGGGGCCCCAGAGAGGGGCTAGGCCAGGATTTCTCACCTCACTGCTGTTGACATCAGGGGCTGGATAATGCTTTGTTGGTGGGGTGCGGCTGTCCTGTGCATGGAAGCAGCATTCCTGGCCTCCACCCACTAGATGCCAGTAGCACTCCCTCCCCAGGTGGGACAAACTGAAATGTCTCTAGACATTGCCAAATGTCTCTGGGGACCCACCTCTCCTGGCTGACACCCACTGACTCTGTCCTGGGCCAGGCCAAGGAGCATGAGGGTATGAGAGTGAGAAGACCATCCTTGACCCTCTTGCTCACCAGTTTGGCCGGCCCGTCTTCTGTGAGTGCTGAGAAAAGCCAGGCTCTTCAAGAAAGAAATGCACTGTAAAAGTGCCTCTCCAATGGAAGGGCCTTTTCAGAGGCTGGCTGGGTGTCTCTGGCCACCTCTTCACTCTTGCCCTGTCTTGGAACCCACTCCAGTTCTCCACCCTGAGAGAGAGCTTACGAGACACTCTTATAATTTACATTTGTCTCTTGTAGAATTCCTGGCATGTTTTGCTCTGGCCGGTGACCTCTCAGTCACTCACGCCTATTTATAACAATCTGTCCCTGGCTTTGCGTCCTCTTCTTTGCTACCCTGGGTTGGCCTGTGAGCTCTTGAATCCTGCAAGTAGCTGTGGCTGGGCCTGTGGGAAGGCATGCGCCAGGGAGGACAGCAGGGCACACCGCCAGCCCCGAGGACCTTCCTGGGGACAAGCTGCACATCCCAAGCTCTTCAGGGTCACATCCAGGCTCCCCCTTGGCCCTCCCTCAGGAGGCTGCGAGAGAGTTGAGGCAGGGGGCAAGCGAGTGTGTTTACAGCCTGGACAGGAAGGTGGCCGAGAACCCCGCTGAACATCTCTTGCCTAGTTCTGATGTCCGAGCCTCCCTCGGGAGGCTGGGCTCTCAAGAAACCCCCAGCTGGGGTAGATTAGTAATTAAAATAAGGACATGGAAGCAAATGAGCTTTTAGTGCAGTTACCTTCCTGCATGTTGATCCCTTTTCCCATGACGGGAGCGGGAGGGCCCATCTCTGAGGAGCCATGACAATGGGGGTCCTGCCACCATACTCATTGGCTTCGGCTGCAGGAGTAGCAGGAGGAGGAAAGGCTCTTGTGTGCTCAGATGTTAGTAAGGAAATGTGTTTATTTTCAGGAAGGAAGGACACAGGACAGTCAGAGCAGAACTGGGCAGTCAGAGCAGAGCTGGGCAGCGTTAGTGTGCTTAAGCAGCTGCAGAAAGTTTTTTTCCCCAAACAACACGTATTTCTCTATGCACCACCCCATTTGGCCTCTCTCCCACCCCCTTCTCTCCTCCTCACACCTCTGTCCTCTAGACAGGCTTAGGAGAAGGTGTACAGGGAACCTGCCACCTGTGCCTGAAGGTGTCTGCCGCGTGTTGCCCACAGACGGCTCCCAGACAGCAGAAGGGTTTCAGCACTTTCTAGCTCACCGCCTGATTTCTTTAGAGATTTGTCTGGGGGCTGCTTAGCAGGACTAGACCCACAGCTCAAAGGCCAAAAGCAGGAAAGAAACTTCTTACAATGCCCTCATTTGTGGAGCCGCCTGGGGAAATGCGACCCGTATCTGTAGCATCTGGGTAGAGAGTCTTGGGACATAGCCCACCCCAGCAGAGCCCCCTGCTGTGGCATTATCCTGGCTCCTCTGTCCCCAGCCTCCTGCTACCCACTCCCTGCTGGCGTATTTCTCTTCCTGCAGGAAAGTGGTGTGGTAAGGGGCTGTGGCTGTCTGCGAAGCCTCAGCGAAAGCAATGGGGATGCAAAGGCCGTTGTGTGGGCTTTAGCCATAGGTCACTCTGCTCTCTCTTGCATCCTGAGATTCTGTGTTAGCTTTCATTTGAATAGAGGCCTGTGCTATTTAAAAAAGGAGACTTGCAGTCATAGTAGAAAATGATTTGACCCTCAAGCCAGGGTAACTGAATTTTAATCTGTGTCTGCCATTTATTGGCCACATTCCTTTAAAAGTGATTTAATTGTTCTGAGCTTGAGCTGTCCCACCTGCAACATGGGAATAGTGACATTTAGCTGCCAGGCAATTATGAGGATTAACCGAGGCAGCATTCGGGTGTGGTAACGGTGCTGGGCACAATGTCACAGACGCTTAGGGAATGTTCATCCTCGATGTCCTTCACCTTTCACCTACCTGATGCTGCCCAGGTTCATGGCCCAAGTTCTGCCCCCACCAGATAGTCTCTGGTGACCTCACTGCTCCATCCCTCTTTGAGAGATGGAGAGCTATAGAACATAGGCAGTAGGATGGATCAAGACCTGGCTTTGAATTCCCACTCAGCAGCCTAGTGGCTCTAAGACATCAGGCCAGTGGCTTAACCTCTCTGTGCTTTTCTTTCCTTATCTGTTAATGGTACAGATAATACTTCTCTCAGAGCTAACAGGAAGTCAGGATAAGGCAGTGTATCAGAAATGTTGGTATGTTATGAAGTTCCCTTAGGAATTTGTTTAAAATGCAGATTTTTTTTTTTGCCTTACTGCCCAGACTTCTGATACAGTTGATCCAGGCTGGGGCCCAAGAATCTGCATTTTAGATAAGTAGGCAGGTGACTGTGATGTAGACAACCCACTGCGTGTCTCCAGTGCGTGTGTGCTCCCAGCGTCCGGGGCCCCAGCAGACCGTGTGCAGCTGAGGCCACCATGGCACACAGACACACTCTTCTCTCTAGCTGCTTGAGCAGGGCTCCCTTCGAAGTCCTCTCAAGTACTTCTGAGATTCCCCCCAAAGTGCCACATCATGTCCCAGTCACCACTCAGTGCTGGTCCAGTTCTTTCTGTCCTGCCTTGTCTCCCACCCGTCCTTCGCCCCGAGGCTGCTGAGTGGCCCTCCCTGATGCAGCTGTTGTCTGTGATGAGGGCACTGAGTCCCATGTGTCCAAAAGCGCCACGATGCAGCCTCAGCTGGGGGCAAGGTCCAAGGCAGAATATGGGACTTCAGCTCTGTGCGACTCAGAATCACAGTTCCCTCTGGGCCCTAAAACTTTACAGAATGGTACAAAGTGCCTCATGCTAAAAGCTCTGCAAGGCCTCCGGCCAACACTCTTATCCTTATTGGAGCTGAAAACAGTCCAGGGCTGGGCATGGGCCAGATGCCATCCTTCCCCACAGGATGTTGAACTCCGGATGCGGCAGACATGTTTCTCTCTTCCTCCAAGTCCTTTGGCAACTCACAAAAAACTGGGAGCAGAGTATAAACCTGGTAAGTGCTTTTGGAACTGGCTGGTAACCGAGGTAATGGCGGGGGGTGGCAGCGGCTCTGTAGGATGGTCTTTGCCTATTTTCCTTTCACACGCATGCTGCTGCCCTATGACAGCCAGGGGCTCAGGCCTTCACTACACCTCTCATTGCCTTCATCCCCATGAGAACACACCCCTATATTCATTTAAGGCCTTCACACCTAGTCACAGTCTTCTTCTTCCCGAAGGACTGCCATCATCCCAGGGGTCTTCCTCATCCTTGTGAATGACACATCTGTCATCCACACCTCATGTGCCTCCTAAACCCTTTCAGATCTGATGGCCATCACCAGCACTCCATGGTACCTCCCATACTCTCAGTTCTATCCCATGTGCTTGGGATTCCCAAAGCTGGCTGATTATCAGTGTCACATGGGGAGCATTAAAATATAGATCCCCAGGTCCCAGAAACTCCAGAAATGGGACCCAGAAACTGGATGTGACATGCCGATAACCAGCCAGTTGAAGACCATCTGAATCTTGTCCTCTTCTGTTGCGGTTCTCTCTGGAATACAACCCGACAGTGGCCTACACCCTGCCACAACCAGTCACCACCAGGCCCTTCACTCGCTACACCTGGGTCCCCTCATCAAGCACCTAGGCTTCTGACCCTTCTCTTTTCTTCCTGTCCATCACCTTCCTCCTGTCCTAGTTTGTGTCCTTCTTGTCAGCCCAGACTGCAGGAGCCACACTTTCATGCTGGTACCATGCCCTTCTCCCTTGTCCCTGGCTGCTTCCCACTGAACCTATCTGGTAAAACAGAGGTCACTCTTCTCCACTCCTGCCACCAGGTTGTCCCTGATAGTCCTGGGATCACTGCCTCATGCTGATGCAAGAAGTCTACACTCCCTTGAGTTCACCGGGATACCTGGGTCCTCTCATGAGTCATCAGCCCCGTCTTCCAGTCCCCTCCACAGCCATTTCAATTTTCCACTGCTTTTTCCTCAACCCCCTACCCCAGCACCCCACCTTGTGCACCTACTCTCTTCTTAGCAAGTTGGACAGGGCCCCTGACCTCCTGGCTGTCACAGCCTAAAGTGGGAAACAGACCAAGAATCATTATCAATGTTCTTGATTGTGAAAAAGGGCAGGTGCCATGCACAGCCACCTGCCTCTCAGGGAAAATGAAGCCATTGGGCGGAGACTGCCTTCAACAGGGAGTCCTGCAGCGTCCGCACACCTCTGACACCCACACCCCCAGTCTCCTCCCCTCATTCCCCACTGTGCTCTGGCTCCCCTCCCCCAGGGACATGAGGGATGGGCTCCCCTCTCAAATGTTTGATTTCTTCTTCTCTAGCACCTTGTAGCTCAATCCCTTCTATTTTATTATTGATAATAATGTTAACTGTTTGCTGAACTATGTGCAGGTAAGTCTCATTGATAAGATTCCTCAGAAAGAGCCAACCATGAAATATTGGGTGGGCCAAAACATCCATTTAGTTTTTTTTTGTAAAATAAAAGACACCTTTTTCTTTCTTTAAAAAAATTATATATTGACTTTTTTTTGAGAGAGAGGGAAGGAGGAAAAGAGAGAATTATTGATTTGTTGACCCACTTTTTAATGCATTAATTGGTTGATTCTTGTATGTGCCCTGACTGGGGAACAAACCTACAGCCTTGGTACTTCAGGAGGGTGCTCTAGCCAACTGAGCTACTCAGCCAGGGCAAAGACACATTTTTCATTTTTACCAATAATTTTATTGATATGGATATTTTGAGAATGTCAGCTATCTCCTGCATGGTATAATGTTGATTGTTCTCAATCAATGTCTTGATTTGATCACTATCAACTTCAACTGGTCTACCCAACTGTAGAGCATCGTCCAGTGAGAAATCTCCAGTATGAAACTTCACAAACCACTTTTGACACATTCAATTGATCACAGCACCTTCTCCATCCACTGAACAAATATTTTTTGGTGTTTCAGTTGCATTTTTACCTTTCTTGAAATAATAAAGCATAGTATGTCCAAAATGTTGCTTATTTTCTTCCATCTTTGATATTAAAATGTCTACACAAAAATTCATCAATTTTGATAATTTTTTTAAATGTCCACTGATATGACAGCTGTCACAATACAATCTAACAAAATTGTTTTGAATGAAGTTAAAGGCAACCAAGCACTACTAGAGCCATCTTATGGAAAAAACCAAATGAACTTTTTGGCCAACCCAATAAAATAGCCATTTGGTGTGGGATGAGCATGTAGAAACTTGAGGCCTAGTAGGGGAGTAGGTTGGGCTGGCACTCCTCCTGAGTTCTTTATTTCTCACAACAGCTCCACACAACAGGTATTACCCCATTTTGCCTTTCAGAAGTAAGGTGACTTGTGTAAGGTTGCTGAGCTGCTGTGCCATTCAGTCAGTAGGAAAACTGAGCCCATTCTGGGTATTCCTGTAAGGAGAATGTATATTCAGGGAATTAGAGGCTGAGGCAGATGCACAAAGTGGGTGGAATGAAGGTCAGTCTGCAGGTTCAGCAGCGAATGGTTCTCCAGAGCTCATCCGGAAGCTGTGTGCCACCTCCAGGAATCTCATGCCCACAGCCTGCAGCTGTAAGCAGGCAAAGTGGGCACTGGTCTGCACTGCTGCAAACCCTGCATCTGCCTGTGGGTCTGCCTCCAACCATCTCTGGGGAAGAATGGCCTTTCCTTTCCTTTGCCTTTCAATAGCAATGGAATATCTCATTGACAGAATCTAGGCTCGGACCCTATGCAGAAAGGGAACCTGGGAACCCCAGTTCTCAGATTTGACCATGGAAGAGGGTGGCAAGGATTCTGAATTGACAACAGACAACCCAGCACAGCTGCTGCTGGGCAAAGCTAGGGACAGAACTCAGGTCTGTGAGCCTGTCACCCTTTGCTTCATTTCCCAAACCATGCTGACCCCTGTCAAACTTACTCATAAAGAACTTTTGTCTTCCCTGCTCCTGCTGGTCTCTAGAATGGTCTGAAATCTTTTCAGCCATCAAGTGGGCATGGAAGGTGTGGGCTGCTAATTACAGACTGAACCGTCATGCACTTTCCTTCTTCTGAAACAGCACTTCTTGCTTTAGAACCAAACCCAAACACTCAAGGAATCAGTTTCCAGTCTGTGGTTCTAAAGTTCTTTTAGAAGCAGAATCCTTCATTCGGATGGTACACAGAACTCCACTCTCCACAATGTACACTGTGGGACTGCTGGGTGCCATGCTGACCATTCTCTTCGACTTTCCCTGGGGTGGGGGTGGTAACAACCAGGTTCTAAAGAACATCAACCAGAAGGAGGCCAAGGAGCTTCCTCTTAGTCCAGAAAAATCTTGGCAAGTGGCAGAGGATTCTGGGAGTGGAGTGCTAAGAAAAAGACCTTTATCTCTTTCCTCCCACTCTTGCAGGGGGCTTTTATAGGTCAAGGACCGGACTTCTTTGGAAAGGAATGGAGCCTCAAGGTTTAATATCTAGGAATGGAGCTATAAGGAAAGTCATGTCCCTTCAACTACAATTTTTCCATGGGCTTTACCATCTTTTCCTGGAATAGCTTTGGCTGGGAGGACTGGGGACTTCTTATTAACAAACAATGTTCTGGTCTGGGTGGGGCATTCTCTAAGGATTCTTAGAGTCCATAGTTTTGTTCTGTCTTTCTTTCCTAGTTCCTGTGGACACCCGGCCAGCATTTGTGTCTGTGTGTACGTTCATTTAAGTGAGAGAGACACTGGATCCTAAATTCTTCTTGGTAATTGCAAATATTATGAAATGTATCAACACTCTAGGCCAAGACAAATATAATTTTGGATTATTAAGTCCACATGACAAGAGTACTTATTAATTTTTATTTATCTTGAGTGAATTAACAGGAACTAGCAGTGGGAAAAAATAATTGTCTTTCTTCTCTTTCATAAGAAACAGATGATTTGGAGAAAGCCCTAAGAAACAGTAGCATAAAATCACAGAATGTTGGGCCCTAGCTTGTGTGGCTCAGTTGGTTGGGTGTCGTCCCACAGACCAAAAGGTTACCAGTTTGATTCTTGGTCAGGACACATGCCTTGGGTTGTGGATTTGGTCCCCTGTTGGGGAGCATGAAGGCAACCAATCAGTATTTCTCTCTCACATTGATGTTTCTCTCCATCCCTTTCTCCCTTCTTTTCTCTCTCTCTAGAACTAATAAAAGAAAACAAATGAAAAAAATCATAGAATGTTGGAACTGAGAGAAAACTTTACTTATTCTAATTCAACAAACATGTATGGGGTATCTTCTAGGTCCCAGGGATTCAAAAGCAGACAAGAAATTGTTCCAGTCCTTAAGGAGCTCAGAGTCTAGTAGGGGAAATATCTAGTGAGGAAACAGCAACAATAGAAATGTAGTCAAAGAATGAAGGCTGTATGAAGTTAGGGTGGGCTCTCACTAGCTCTTTGGGGGGATAAAAGAGAGCCAGGGAAGGCTTCCTTGAGGAAGTTATATCTGAGTTGGGTTTTGTATGAGTAGGAGTTCGGCACAAAAAAGTTGGGGAAAGACATTCTTGTCAGAAAGAATTAGAACAAGAGCTTATTAAACCATAAGCTGAGTTCAGAAATCTAGCAGTCTGAAGATATAAAGTGGAAGGAGATGAGGAGAGAGAGGTGGAAGGGCCCAACCCTGAAAGCTGAGCTGAGGGCTGGTCTGGACTTTTCCTCAGTGATGAGGGGTAGGGGTTGTCCAAGGGCATGAAGCAGGGGAAAGGGGAAGAACACTTTGGTGGTAGAGGATGCACAGCTGGATGCAGGAGATACATCTGAGGAGATTGCAGTGATGGGAGATAGAGGCCAGGTGGGGCGATGCGAAGGGAGAAAAGTAATTGGACTGTATTAGTTTCTTTTTGCCTCTCTAACAAATTGCCACAAATTTAGTGGGTTAACAGAACACAACTTGTTTCTTACAGTTCTGGAGATGAGGAGTTCAAAATCAGCATCACTGGGCTAAAGTCAAGGTTGGCTCTTCCTAGAGATTCCAGGGGAGAATCAATGCCCAGGTTGCCATTTCCAGCATCTAGAGTCTGTCTGCATTCCCTGGCTCATGGTCCTTCCCTTCATCTTAAATACACACTGCTTCAGTCTCTGCATCCAGCATCAAATCACCTTTGTCTGACTCTGAGTCTCCTGCATCCCTCAGCCATGGATATCCAGGGCCCACCTGAATGACCCAGGATAACCTCCCCGTCTCAAGGTCCTGAACCTAATCACACTTGCAAATTCTCCATTACATTAACATGCACAGGTTCCAGGGAAGGCTATTATCCAGCCTACCACATGGATGCAAGGGACTTAGGGAGATGTAGCCAGTACAATTCAGTTATGGATTAGGGGGCAATGAAGGTGAGAAAGGAATGTCTGAGATATCCCCTCTGGTTACTGGGTTGGGCAATAAAGGGATGGCGGGGCTACCAACTGAGGTAGAGAAGGAGGTCAGAACAGATTTGGGGAGTAGTTTTTTGGGAAGATGGAGAAAAATGAGCTCTATTTATCAAATTTCGGATGTCCAGTGAGCCAGCAGATCTATAGAACTGAAGGGAGAAGTCTGGGTGAGAAAAAAAAAAATCTGAGGCCACTAACACATAGTGTGTAGTCAAAATAAGGGGTGTGGATAAGAATACTCAGGGAGATATACAAAAAAAATCTTAAATCTTATGGTACATCAAGATCACCTTGGGATAGGGTTGGCAGGTTTAGCAAATGAAAACATAGGATGTGCAGTTAAATTTCAATTTCATAAAATCAAGTAACTTTTTACTGTAAGTACATTGCAAATATAGCCTGCACCTCTTGATGTCCTGAATTTTATCTGGCAGTCCTCCTTAGGGAGCTTGTTGGGAAGGCACATTTGTGGGCTCCCTTCCCAGAGGCTGACTCAGTAGGTATGCAGAGCAAGGCCTGGATACGTGCATTCCCACCTGCTCCCCAGGAGGGTCTCATGCAGTTAGACCTGTGATACACACTGAAGGAGAGTGATGTCTGGAGAGGCCTCAGGAGTAGCCCTGGGGACCTCAGCACTTAAGGGAGAGGAGAAAGAAGCCAGTACATGAGCCCAAGGGGGAACAGCTGGAGCAGAGGATGGGGACTGGCCTGGGTGCCATCCCTGGGTACCTGGTCATGGGCGGTGAAAATGCAGCTGCAATGCAGTGAGAAGCTGTAAGGGGTGCATGCAGAGAGGCCATTGACTGCCAACATGGGGTCAGTGATGAATGCAACAAGTTCGTGGACTCCGTACAGCATCCCCTGGGTTCGCTGGAGCTGTGCCACAGCCATGACTGTTCCTGGAACACGGTGACAGCACCTGTGTGTCTTAGCTGCTCTGTCCAGGGCTTTCCTCATGCAGCTTGGTTGCAGGCAGGTACCACTCAGGGCAACTCTCACCAGTTGGGAATGCTAGTTGGGGGGGGGTCAGTAACGTAGCTTCCCAGCCTCTGGGAGCTCAGTCCTCTCCATTCTTCAGAGGGGCCCAGAGGGATGGATCTCCATTGCCCATAGCGGTGACCTGCTTATTAATTGCACTTGGTCAGCTTTTCTCCCTTCCCTGTCTTACTCCATACCCCCACCCACTTACACTATATGTACCAATGTCTTTCTTCAGGTCTGCCCCTGGGAGGACCCAAACCGAGACCTTGGAGATGGCTGTTTCCATGGAGTCATGGGGAGGAGCTGAAGGTAATGAGGGGAGGCTTGTCTTTGGTAAACTCCGGAGGACCCCTGGTGTGCCCCCTCCTCATTTTCAGCATCTGGCCCTTATACTGGCCCTGGTACTTATATTATGACCCTGAGTTCCCCGCATCCCTCTGCAGAACCCTCTTCTGGGGCCCTTGAATCCTGGTGGGCCATTTTGCTGGGCTAATGAGACGCACGCCTACCCTGTTCCCTGCTCCCACAGATAATGCTCTCACATTTCCAACAGGCCTCCAATGTCTTAGAGAAGGAAGGAAAATCAGCTTTACTGTTACATGTTCAGCTCTGCTGTCTCATTTCATTTTCACAACTTCATTATTCCCATCTTTCAGATGAGAAAATTGAGGCTCAGGGTAATTAAATAACCCAAGGTCCTCAACTCAGCAAGTGGTGGAGCTGGCATGGGGGGACGTGGGTCTGTTGCCTCTAGACTGACTCATACACATGGCAGGTATTTGAAGATGGAGCCCATACTCAACCATGCCTCTTCTTTCTCTGCTTAGGCCTGAAATGGAATTTTCTTTAGACAGTTCTTCAAGGGGCAAAGCCCTCAGATCTCTCACCTCTTGGGTGACAGTCTTACCTGCACTCCCAGTGGAATGTGACACCCAGGGCTGGTACCTTTCAAAACTAGGTCTGAGCCCTGTGCACTTACCTCTGCTGGCCTGAACTTTACATCTCTGTCTCTGCTCACAGGCTCACATTTGCTTTGGAAGCAGCCCCAGCTCTGTGTGGGCTCACATGAAGCTTTGGGGCCACCTAAGTCCCTGGGTCTTTTTCCCATGGACTGCTGCCAAGTCCAGGAGCTCCTGGGGCAGTTCATCATTTCAAACCCAGATGCAGGCCTTGATGTTTGTGTTAAGACTGTGGTTTTCATGGTTTGGGCTAATGTCACCAACAAAATGAAATGCAACAGATGTTGATATTGCTTTAGCTTAAGAAAAACTAGGCTTGCAGTTGTAATACAAATGAATAATATAATAATTAATAAATAATAATGCAAGAATAAACTCTGTATTGTATACTCACAACTGGAAATCTACTTTTGTCAAGCCCAGTATATGGCCATTTGTTAGCAATGAATAGATTCACATTTTGTGTTTCTCATATTCCCAAGTAGACTGAGAGTTTTTTGAAAATAAAGGACATGCTTTAATGCCCACAGGACCTGGCACAAAGATGTGCAAAGAGTAGGTGCTCCATAAGTACTCCTCTTGCCTGACTGAGGATCAGAGACTTCCCTCTCAGTCCCTACTCCTGCTCCTCTCAGTGTGGCCCCTCCTGGAGCATTGGCCACTGACTCTGGCACCCTGTGAACCATGCCTGTAGACTGGCTTCTTAGCATCACTGCAGGCAGTAGGGTGGATGAAAGAAAGTCCTGGCTGAACCAAGAGATCTCTATCTGAATCCAGCCCCAGCACTTGATCAGGTGCTGTTTCCTCACCTGTAAATTGGACAATGAAAATAGGTAGTAGGTACTAAACCAGCACTGAAACCACAATCAGTGCTTTGTGTTCACAATCTCAATCCAGTGCATTGGAGATAATTAATATCACCATTTTTAGATGGAAAAATTCAAGATTCAGAGTAGTTAAGTAATTTGCTCATGATAACAAAGGTAGAGAGTGGCAGAACTGGCATTATAACACATTTGGCCTGCTCCTCCCTTAGCCTTGACCATAATAAATCTATTACCTCATAGAGTATTGTAAGAATGAATAAAAACACATAGTGCCTCGTACCATGCCTGGTACTTAGTAAGTGCTCAATAAATGCTGATTCTCTCCCTGGGCTGCCTCTCACTCTTCTCCCTTGCCTTAGGGCAGAGCCAGGACCAATGAATGAAAGTAGCAGGAGATTTACTTTCAACCTAGT
This sequence comes from Anoura caudifer, assembly GCA_004027475.1. Lineage (NCBI taxonomy): Eukaryota > Metazoa > Chordata > Mammalia > Chiroptera > Phyllostomidae > Anoura > Anoura caudifer. Next base: position 28 of record PVKU01001902.1, on the reverse strand, counting down.
GAAGGAGGAATTTCTTTCTTTTTTTTTT